>AWOL01S0034655.1:79959-129374 GCA_000715115.1 Nicotiana otophora | reverse complement strand
CGGCAGATATACCTTGAAGTCTCCGTACAGCAGCAAGCACTCTCAGCTAGTAGCGGGGCTGATAAGAAGTACCTGGATCTGCACAAAAACATGTGCAGAAGAGTAGCATGAGTACACCACAACGGTACCCAGTAAGTGCCAAGCCTAACATCGATGGAGTAGTGACGAGGTGAGGTCAGTCCCACTGGTATATAATAAATAAAGCAGGAAAATATAACAATATAATAAGAGACTGGAATTTGACAAAAAGAAAATACAATGATATAACAATGCAACACACAAGGATAAACAGCAGGGGATCTCCCGAGATACCGTCTCGTAGTCCAAAAATATATACGCAGGGAGAACTCTCGAGGTACCGCCTCGTAGTCTCAAAAGTAAATATACAGGGTGAACTCCCGAGGAACCGCCTCGTAGTCTCAAAAGTAAATGTGCAGGGCGTAGTCTCAAAAGTAAATATGCAGGGAGAACTCCCGAGGAACCACCTCGTTGTATCAAAAGTAAACACGCAGCTCAACCGATAAATACCATAGTTAACAGCAAGAATTCTACAGTTAAGACTGATAAAGAACAAGGAAAATAGAAAATCAACTAGGCATGCTTCACACAGTTCAGATAAGCAGTTAAAGCACGTAGACATGTGTTATTGGGCTAATCAAGATAACTACGCATGTTGGAATAGCTCAATTAAGAATGAAAACAGACTAATACTCATTTAAACGGTATAACTCAAATTAAAGGAGAAAACATGTTACTACTCAGTAAAATAAATCGGGTTTTTCAACAAATAGCACATGTACGTACTCGTCACCTTACGTACACGGCGCTCACATATCACGACAGTACTAAATCCTAAGGGGATTTTCCCCACACAAGGTTAGGCAAGCCACTTAGCTCGAATCAAGCTCAATCAATCGGTAGCAATGCCTTGTCCCCGAACATCCGACTCTGAATGGCCCAAATCTAGCCAAAATCAAATTCATACCATAAATACAACTATAAGAAATTAATCTAATTAATTAAATCAAAGCTAAAGCAAGAAATTAGAAAATCATCCCAAAAAGTCTCCCCAGGCCCACGTCTCGGAATCGGGTAAAAGTTACAAAATACGATTACCCATTCACTCACGAGTCTAACCATACAAGAATTACTAGAATCCGGCCTCAAAACACCTTCCAAAACTCCAAAATGTAGTATGAAGTTTCTACCATTTTTCCCAAATTTCCAACTCAAATCCCTAATTAGATGATGAAAATAGCAATAGATTCATGAACTATAGTCAAATCTGAGTTAGAACCACTCACCCCAACAATATCCTTGAAACAATCTCGAAAACATCGCCTCACACCGAGCTCTCAAACTCCCAAAATCGAAATGGGTAATCAACCCTCGAATTCCTCTTTCTGCCCAGTAAACTCGCTTCTGCGAGCCTTCAACCGCGCCTGCGGTACCGCACATGCAGGAAATCCATCGCCGGTGTGAAAATCACTAAAGGGGACTGGGATCACATCTGCATCAAGGGGGCCGCACCTGCGTGTGCGCGCCTGCGTAGCACTGTCTGCTTCTGCGGTCATTCACTGCGCCTGCGGTTAGTATAACACATCTGCAGGCATCGCATATGCGAAAATTCCCCCGCACCTGCAATCCCTGTCCATGCCTCCAATCTCCACTTCTGTGCTTTGTGTGCCACATGTGCGATCCCGCACCTGAGGTCTCCCCGCCGCACGTGCGAAAACACCAGATGCCTGAAGACTTCAGCAACAACACCAATCTAACTTTTGATCCGTTAAGCACCTAAAACTCACCCGAGACCCCCGGGACCTCAACCAAACATACCAACCAATCCTAAAATACCATACGAACATAGTAGAGCCCTCAAACCACATCAAACAATGCTAAAATCACGAATCATCCTCCGATTCAAACTTAAAGAACTTGAAACTTCCACATTTGACAACCGATGCTGAAGCCAACCAAACCACGTCCGATTGACCATAAATTTTGCACACATGTCATATTCAACCCTACGGACCTATTCCAACTTCAGGAATTGAAATCCGACCCCGATACCAAAACATCCACTACCAGTCAAAATCTCCAAAACTTTAACTTTCGTCATTTCAAGCCTTAATGAGCTACATGCCTCCAAAATACTATTCGGGTACGTCCTTATGTCCAAAATCACCTAACGGAGCTAACGGAACTGATGGAACTCCAATCCGGAGTCGTCTTCACATAGTTCCGATTACGGTCCAAATCCTAAGGCTTAAACCTCCATTTAGGGACGAAGTATCCCAAAACACTCAAAAAACCAAAACGAAACCTCCCGGCAAGTCACAATAACAGAAATAGATATGGGAGAAGAAGCTAATAGGGGATCGGGGCTATAACTCTCAAAACGACCGGCCAGGTTGTTACATCAAAAATTAGCTGTGTCCGGATTAATCATTCCAATATTTTAATAAAGACTTCATTTTATTTTACATCGAATATCCGAAGTCAAAGCAACTCGGGGTCCGAGACAAAACAATTTAAGTAAATTTTATGCTAAGGCATTGATGCTGTATTAAGTCTGAGACGCAGGCTACATATCCTAAATCCTAAACATAAGCAAATTAAAGGACACAAAATGTAGCTAAAGGGTAATTTTATATATATATATTCATCAAAATATATTTACAGAGGCACGAGGAAATGGCCCCAAAGCACAAAATGTACGAATACAAAAAATAAAAAGGCAAAAATATGCTAAGGCATTCCCTGCCTAGTCCTCATCGAAGCTCGGCTCGCTATCCGAACCCTCGGGTTGATACCTCACCTTAGTCTCAGCTTCAAGCCTCTTGACCTCTTCAATCTCGGCCGCTAAGTCAACTCCTCGTGCTTGGATCTCCTCGAGAGTCTCTCTCGTTATAATATGGACTTCGGCTACCTCTACATCATTCTTGTACTAGGTCAGCATGTCTTGGGCTTCAGAGACCTCGTTCGAAGCCACCTCCAATTTGGACTTTAGCGTAGTATATTCTTGGCCGAGAGCGTCCTATTCTGCAACGGTCGAGGCAAGTTGCCCCTTGAGCTCCTCATTCAGTCGAGACCATTTGTTGGCCTTTTCTCTCATCACTCGGAGTTGTACTTTGGTCGATTCTAGTTCCTCTTTGGTGGCATCCCGCTTCGATGCTAGGAGATCCATTTTGCCCCTCAGCTCATCAGTTTAAGCTTTTACCTTGTCCATTTCGGACCTAAGCTGGTCGATTAGGGTTATTTTCTCCTGAACATGCGAGGTTGCGGCGTTAGCATTTGCGTTTAACCTCTTGTTCTCAATCTCAAGGACCCTTACCTTTTCAACCAGGAGGGAATGGTCTTGTTTATATTTCAACGCCTCCTTTTGTGCTTTCACCAGCTTGGCCTGAAGGACGGAGCAGTCAACCATGTCCCTAAGGACATCATTTTTCTCCTCACAAAGAGCTTTGTACATCTCTTTTTGCTGGACCTGCTCCTTGAGCTCAAACTCGAGGTGACTCACCTCCATCCTGGACCGGTGAAAGCTTTCATGGTAAAGCACCGAGGCCTGAGATATAAAAAGAAAACTGTTAGAAAACCGTTAAGGCAACATGAACTTGTTGAGGTAAAGAGGGAAAAGGGTATACCTGATACAACGTATGTTGAGCTTTGTTGAAGAGACTTGGCCAATCTACCTCGTTCATCTTCACTTGGTCTTTCTTAATTACCAAGGAACAGAGATAGCTGGGCACCCCAACTGGCCCAGACAACATGCTGGTATCTGCTGGCACCGTGAACATGATTGTCTTCTTTCGCTCAAGGTCCACGCTCGAGGCCGAAAATAGCTTCTCGAGCTTCGAGCTCGAGCTTGGCCCATCTGCTCCCGGTTGTACAACACTTTTTGGGATCTCCAGGTGGACAGAGCCAGAGTAATCCTCTAGCATGCCAATGTCCACACCCTCAAAAAACGACTTGAGGGCTTCATCTACATCCTGGGACACGTTAGTTGGCTTCTCTTCAGCAGCCCGAGCTTTACTTAAGTGGCCTCTAGTATGGGCGGCGATTTTTGAATGTGGATGACGACTTCATCCTTAAGAGCGAGATCGGAGGGGATTCTTGAGAAGCAGTGGCCATATGTTCCTCCTTGAGCTCCCGAGTTGAGGAGGATTCAGCCTTACGATCGCCCCCTTCCGGGGCTACTAGCTCTTGTGCGGTGTTGATCGGTTATTGAACAATAAATTCCATGTCCTTATCATCCTCGGGGAAGTCCTTGAGCCGATGAAGAGCTTCGAAATCTGGGACCCGAGCACTGGAAGTTTTCTTGGTGCTCTTTCTAACCCTGAGCACGATCCTTTTCTTCTTCTTAGCCTTGGCAGGAGCGTCCAAGGAGTCAGGAGATCTTTGTTTCTTCTTCATTTTTCCTCCTTCTTTGTAGATGCTTTGGCGGCAGGCTGTAATGAAGCGGAGGATTTTGTAGACGGGGTCGAGGCCATGACCTCGGTGATTGCCCAAAGTTTGATGGTCTTAAGAAATTATAAGGAAATCAATCCCGAATCTTATTGGGTACTATTCTTCCAACGACTATTTCCACTCACTATTGAGTGAGCATTGGACGTGGATCAATTTTTTGCGCCATTGCCGGGGAGTTTTAACGGTGTTAGCTATATGTTTGAGTGTGTTCTTGAAGTATCCTTTTTTCCTTCTATATTACTAACTTGTTGAAGAAATCGTAGGTACAAACTGGCGAACAATAAGCTCAAATATATGCCATTGGAGGACTTGAACGGTGAGGAGGAACAATTCAATGATGTACCTCAAGTGCCACAACTGAATCGTCGACGCCGGGTTCAACAAGACAATGTACCTGTACCACAACCACAAGCGGCATAACACCGGATATTGCCCAACGAAGGTTAGGCTAGTGCAATAGTCCCCTCTCATATTAGGGCGGGCAACTTTCAACTTACCAATGTGACGCTCACTTTGCTAGAGCAAGAAGGCTTTTTCACCGGTGTGCCAAGTAAAAATGTGTATATACATTTAAAGGGCTTTATGGATATGTGTTAGGGGAGCAAGCAAACTAATGTTTCCGATGATGCTTTGAGTATAAGGCTTTTTCCCTTCTCTCTATGGGGCAAAGCTTTAGACTGGTTGGAACATTTTCCGAATCATTCAATACATACTTGGGATGAATTGGCGGCGAAGTTTATTGCTAAGGTTTTCTCTCTCATGCATATGGCTACTCTTTGGGATGAAATATTGGCTTTCAAGCAAGAGCCCAGTGAACATTTGCATGATATTTGGGTGAGATACCGGATAATGGTGAAGGAGTGTCCAAACAATAATATGACCGGCAATATGATCCAACAAATTTTCTACCTTGGTATCAATACTAAGAACCAATGAGTGGTCAATCAATTAGCCGATGGAAACTTTATGACAAGGTGATTCCAACATGATACACCTCCACAAAGAGTTGCAAGACCATGGGCAAGTCATTTCCGAATTAACAACAACCATGACTCAACTAGAAACATCCCAACTTAATCAAGTGTAAGCTCCTAAGCAAGTTCATGCTATGGAGGGAGTAAATGTATTGGTGAACAAGAAGAAGACCAAGGGTCCACAAATGCAAACTCGAGTGGAGAATTATGTGCAAGATGATGGTTGTTTTGATCAAGATGATTCATATCATGAGTAAGAGGAGGAAGTTCAATACGTGAATAATTTTCAAGGGCAAAGAAACAACTTCCAAGGCTCCAATAAACAACAATGGTGAACACAAAATAACCAAGGCAATTGGAGTTCTAACAATCAAGAAAATTGGCATAATAACAACAATCAAGAAAATTGGAGTGGAAACAACCAAGGAAATTGTGGAGGCAAGAGTCAAGGTGGTTGGGGAAACAATCAAGGCAACCAGGGGTCGGGTTTTCAAAGGCCCCCAATGTATCAACAACCGAGAATACGATAGTTCAAGTTCTTCAAACAATAAGATGGGTCATATTGAGAATATGTTTAAGAAAATGATGGGAAATAATGCCCAACTTGCCTCACACAACACATCAATCTGTAATCTTGAAGTTCAAATAGGGAAAATCTCTCAAGCTCTAAATTCTCGTCCTAAGGGTTCACTACCAAGTGACATGGTGGTGAACCCAAAGGGTGGTAGAAATATAGGGCATGCTATGGTGGTTATAACAAGAAGTGAAAGAGGCGGGAATGCACCCACCTCAAGTGAAAAGCAACTTATGGATGACGACCAAGTGGTACATGAGGAGGAAACCCCAAACATTGTTGTTCAAGCAAATGATAAGGTTCGGATTGACATTAATGATAGTATTGAAGAGACTCAAGAAGAGGTTAAACCTTCTAGGGAGCACATCATTGTCATACAGAAGCCGGTAGTACAAAAGGCTAAGGCACCATTGCCTAAGCCTCAAAGACTTGCCAAGAAAAATGGCGAGAATCAATTCAAGAAGTTTATGCTTGGTTATGCAATAAAACAAATGCTTGGTTATGCAAAGTTTATGAAAGATCTTATGAACAATAAGAGATCAATGAATTTTGAAACTATCAAGGTCACTCATCAAGTGAGGGCAATTGTTCATTCCATGGCTCCTAAGTTGGAGGATCCCGGTGCTTTCACAATTCCTTGTACAATTAGGAGTGTCGAGTTTGCTAAAGCTCTTTGTGATCGTGCGGCAAATATAAATTTGATGCCTTATTCGGTTTTCAAAACTTTGGGAATTGGGCATCCAAGACCCATATCTATGAGATTGCAAATGGCCGATCATACTAAGAAGTGGCTGTTGGGAGTGATTGAGGATGTTTTTCTCTGGGTTGATAAGTTCATTCAACCGGCGGACTTTATTATTCTAGATTATGAATTTGATTATGAAGTACCTATCATTCTTGGGAGACCTTTCCTTTCTACGGGTAAGGCTCTTTGTGATGTGGAAATCGGAGAACTCATTTTCCGGGTTGGTGACGAAAAGGTGGTATTCCATGTGTGTAAGTCTATGCGACAACAAAATGGCAATGAGGTGTGTTCTTTTGTGGACTTGGTGACCGATGTTATTGTTGATGAAATAAGTACTACAATCAACGTTGGTGATATGTTGGAAGCCGTTTTGCTCAATTTTGATGATGACGAGATGGAGGAGTTCATGGAGAGTGTGAATTCTTTGTAAGGCATGGGGTCGTACAACTATGCACCCCAGAAATTATCTTTGGATCTTGAGAATAGGAAGACTCCTCTTACAAACCCTTCTATTGAAGATCCACCTACTTTGGAGTTGAAGCCATTACCTCCACATCTTCGGTATGAATTTCTTGGCCCTTATTCTATTTTACCGATTATTCTTTCCTCTTGTTTAACTAATGTGCAGGTTGATTCCACATTGGCGGTGTTACAAAAGAGGAAGAAGGCTATTGGGTGGACTTTGGTGCATATTTGAGGTATAAGCCCCGCATTTTGCTTGCATAAGATCAAGTTGGAGGACGGTGCTAAACCTTCCATCGAACAGCAAAGAAGACTCAATGAGGCTATGCAAGAAGTGGTCAAGACGGAGATTATCAAATGGTTGGGTGCCGAGTTGTCTACACCATCTCTGATAGTTAATGGACCTCTATGGTTCAATGTGTCCCAAAGAAAGGGGGCATGACGCTTGTTACCAATGATAAGAATGAGTTTATTCCTACAAGAACAGTGACCGGTTGGAGGGTTTGTATGGATTATTGTAAGCTCAAGAAAGTCACACAAGGAAGGATCACTTTCCACTTCCTTTCTTGGACCAAATGCTAGATACATTGGCCGGCCGTGCTTTTTATTGTTTTCTTGATGGCTACTCGGGCTATAACCAAATTATTATTGCTCCGAAAGATTAAGAGATAACAACCTTTACATGTTCTTATGGTACTTTTGTTTTCAAGAGGATACCTTTTGGTTTGTGCAATTGTCACGACACCAATTTCCCTGCGTAGGATATCGTGATGGAACCTAGTCTCTACGACTAGGTAAGCTTAACATTTGTTAACAATTGAACAGAACAAAATTAACAAGCACCAAAACAAAACTGAACAACTGATAAACCTTCTAAAAACAGAATCTCATCAATATACACCCGAAAACAGGTAGAACTGAGTCATAAGCTCTACAGAATATAACTAGAGTACTACTACATCACTGTCCGAAAGGAAATACAACAATAAATGAGAATAAGGGAAGGTGACTCTGAGGCCTGCGGACGCCGAGCAGGCATACCTTAAAGTCTCCAATAAGGCAGCTAGCAGGTAATCTCTAATGACCGGCATGAGCATACGTACCTGGATCTGCACAAAAGAATGTGCAAAAGCGTAGTATAAGTACACTACAACGGTACCCAGTATGTATCGAGCCTAACCTCAGTAGAGTAGTGACGAGGTCAGGTCAAGACACCTACAAAGATATAAATAAATAGTATAAAAATATAATACGGATATGTAACAGAAAGTAAAGAAACAACTAATACGGAACAAGATGATAGTATGAACTAGTACCGGAAATCAACAATAGAAATAGCATAAAAGTAGCAACTAAAGGGGACACAATGATCATGTAGGGACAACACTTGCTAGAACAAATAAGAGTGAACAATAAGATATATTCCCACCAAAACACTTTGCAACATGAAATAAACAGCAAGAATCACAACGAGGTACTTCCTCGTGTAAAATGAAATCAAAATCGAGGTACCGCCACGTACAATCAAGAATCACAATCAAGGTACTGCCTCGTATTCACATATCTTAATTTCAATCACAATCCTTCCTTATACCGCCGCGTGAGCCTTATATTTGAAATAGGTTTTGAAAATAGTTTTCCCGAAATAGCTACACACATTTTAGCCCCACCTTATGATGTCGTGTGGCTTCACATAGTTCCCTTACAAGCAACACACACATTAGTCCCACCTTATACCGCCGCATGCACATCAACCCCAAGCCTTATACCGCCGCATGCGCGTCAATATCATATCACAATAACAATTCGCACCACAAGTGCCCATATATCACAACTCGCTAACGACAACAATATCAATATTTCCACAACAATAGCCCATGGCTCTACCACAACGTATACAAGAATATCAACAACAATAATGAATGAAAAATGCTCAATAAAATAGATATTTCAACAATAACCAACATTGCCTCAACATATTAATGACTTTCACAACTTCAACACCAAATAACTCAACAATGAGAGAAATAATGTATAACCACGATATTAGATAAGACTAACTCACAATAAAAGAGATAATATTTAACAATGAGTGTCAAATAATCTAAATCAACAAGTAAAGGGATAACATGAACAATTAATTCAAGTAACAAAAATCAATAAGGAAAGAGATAACATGAACAATAACTTCAAATAATGACAATTAACAATGAAGAGATGGCATGTAATATTAAAAGAGGTGACAAGTTCAACTAAAGCATGGGAGAAAATTAGTAAGTAGGATGTAGAACAAGTACTAAGCAAGTCAATTAAGTCATGTAAGGATAGTTTAACACAATTAAGGATAAATTGACTATGAGAATTTAGAACATGATATGATTTCAATTAAAGCATGGAAATAGTCTAAGTAGCCTAAACCGTCCAAATACCATGTACAACCCGTGTACCCACTCGTCACCTTGCATACACGGATTTCACTTAGCACAATTGAATCAAACAATACCAATCCTAAGGGGTAGCTCCCCCACACGAACTTAGGCGAGACACTTACCTCAACTAGGCCAATTCAACACTCGAAAATAACTTTACCCTTAAAATCCACCTCCACACGGCTCAAATATAACAAAACGCGACTCAATATTATCAAACAATGCTAGGGAATTCAATTGCAATAGATAAAGTTAAGATCTTTACACATTTTCTAAAAAGTCAACAAATGTCAACCAGGGGCCCGCTCGGTCAAAACATGTGTCCAATGGTAGGTTTCGTCTAGACATGACCCCATGAGTCCATATATGTGATTAGTTTCAAAATTCGAGTTCAAATCAACTCTCAAAACTCAATTTCTTATTTTTGAAAAACATAACAAAGTTACACAAATTTTCACTTTGATTCACATGATTTTGATGTTACAAATCTAAGATATGTTGATGAAATATGATTAGAAATAGATTAGAATCACTTACCCAAGGTTTGTAGGTAAAACTCCCCTCTCCAAATCGCCTCATACCGAGTCTAGGGTTCAAATATGAGAGAACTAGTTCAAAAACCCCGTCCCGCAGCTTTTTGTCATGTCGCAGATGTCGCAAATGTGACCTGGGGTTTGCAATTGCGAACCCCACAAATGCGAAGAATCCCTCGCAAAAGCGAAGACCTTCCATTTCTGCTGTCATCACAAATGCGACGAAAAGTTCGCAATTGCGAACCATGGACCTCCGCAAATGCGACCATGAAGATCGCAAATGCAAAGCAGCTCTCACCCAGGTACTTATCCCAAATGCGAACCCAGCAGACTTGGCCTAACATCACAATTGCGATCACAAAACTTGTAAATGCGAGATCTGAGGCACCTGTGCAAAAACCAGCAAACTTAAACTCTATCAACACTCCGTTATGCATCCAAAACTCACCCGAGCCCTCGAGGCTTCAAACTAAACATCCACATAAGTCTAAAAACATCATACAAACTCACTCGCGTGATCAAAACAGAAAAATAACATCTAAAACTACGAATTAAACTCTAAAACTCAAGAATTTCAAAGATATTTTCAAGAACTCCTAGAACTACAATCAGACGTCTGAATCCTATCACATTAACTCCAAACGACACCAAATTTTGCAGACAGGTTCTAAATACCATAACGGACCTATTCTAAGTCCCAAAATCAAATTTTGAGCTCAGTAGCTAAAATCAACTTACGATCAAACGTTTCAACTTGAAATTGCTAAATTTTGGCAAATCAACCTACGAAATTCCAAAATCAATTTCGGGCATACGTCCAAGTTTGAAATCACGTTTTTAAATTTAAACTTGCAAGTCAAGAATCAAGGGTCCAAATTAACCTGAAAGATTCCCAGAACCAAATTAACCAATCCCGTAAGTCATAAAAGCATATACACACAAGTGTGAAGCAATAAAAGGAGTAACGGGGCGTAATTACACGAAATAATCAATTGGGTCGTTACATTCTCTACCTCTTAAAATAAATGTTCATCCTTGAACGTGAATAAAGACATACCTGAAGTGGTGAATAGATGAGGATAATGACTCCGCATGTCGTGCTTGGTATCCCAGGTCCCTTACTCGACCAGATGACCCCTACAATGAACCTTTACCGAAAAAATATCCTTTGATCTCAACTTCCGGACCTATCGGTCCAAGATAGCCACAGGCTCCTCAATATAGGTCAAATCCTCGTCCAATTGGACTGTGCTGAAGTCTAGAACATGAGACGGATCACCATAATACTTCCAGAGCATAGAGACATGGAACACTGGATGAACCGCAGATAAACCAGGTGGTAAGGCAAGCTTGTAGGCCACCTCTCCAATCCTCTCATGGATCTCAAATAGTCTAATACACATAGGGCTCAACTTGCCCTTCTTCCCGAACCTCATCACATCCTTCATGGGTGGAACCCGGAGCAAGAATCGCTCTCCAACCATGAATGAAACATCATGAACCTTCCGATACGCATAAATCTACTGTCTAGATTGGGATGTACGAAGTCGATCCTGAATTATCTTGACCTTCTCCAAAGCATATCGAACTAAATTTGTGCCTAATAACTTAACCTCTCCCGGCTCAAACCACCCAACTAGAGAACGACACCGTATCCCATATAGAGCCTTATACGGAGCCATCTAGATACTCGACTGGTAGCTGTCTCCAAAATCCATAACACAGGCGCGAAGCATGTCCTCCAATACCTAAATAGTGCGCTCGGATTGTCCGTCTATCTGAGGGTGAAATATTATACTCAACTCAACTCGTGTGCCTAGCTCACGTTGTACAGTCTTTCAAAAATGCGATGTGAACTGCGTACCCCGGTCAGAGATGATGAATACCGGTATGCCATAAGGCCGAACAATCTCGCAGATATAAACCTGAGCCAGCTGCTCTGAAGAATAGGTAGTCACTACTGGAGTGAAATGAGCTGACTTAGTCAACTTGTCCACAATCACCCATACTGTGTCAAACTTCTTTTGAGTTCGTGGGATCCCAACAACGAAGTCCATGATGACACGCTCCCATTTCCTCTTTGGAATCTCAAGCCGCTGAAGCAAACCACCTGATCGTTGATGCTCATACTTCACCTGCAGATAATTTAGGCATCAAGCTATAGACTCCACTATGTCCTTCTTTATCCTCCTCCACCAATAGTGCTGCCTCAAGTCCTAATACATCTTAGCAGCACCCGGATGAATGGAATACCGCAAACTGTAGGCCTCCTGAAGAATCAACTCACGCAACCCATGCACATTGGGCACAAATAACCAGCCCTGCATCCATAACACACCGTCATCTCCAATAGTATCCTCCTTGACATCGCCGTGCTGAACCGTGTCCTTGAGGACAAGCAAATAAGGGTTGATATACTGACTCTCTCTGATACGGTCATATAGAGAAGACCGAGAAACCACGCAGGCAAGAACTCGACTGAGTTGCGAAATATCCAATCTAATAAACTGGTGGCTAAGGCCGCAACATCTAATGCTAATGGCCTCTCTGCTGCCGGTAGATATGCTAAACTACCCAAACTCTCTGCTTTTCGACTCAAGGCATCGGACACCACATTAGCCTTCCCGAGATGATATAGAATGGTGATATCATAGTCCTAAAGTAACTCTAGTCACCTCTGCTGCCGCAAGTTAAGATATTTCTGTTTGAACAGATGTTGTAGACTCCGGTGGTCGGTAAATACCTCACAAGGAACATTGTACAAATAATGTCGCTAGGTCTTCAATGCATGAACAATGGCTTCCAACTACAAGTCGTGGACTGGATAATTCTTCTTATGGGTCTTCAACTGTCGAAACGCGTAGGCAATCACCCTACCGTCTTGCATTAACACTGTGCCAAGGCCAATACGTGACGCATCACAGTACACAATATAAGGCCTCGAGCCCATAGGCAACACCAACACTGGGGCTGTAGTCAAAGTAGTCTTGAGATTTTGAAAGCTCGCCTCACACTCTTCGGTCCATCTGAATGGGGCACTCTTCTGGGCTAATCTGGTCATAAGTGTAGAAATAGATGAGAAACCCTCTACGAAACGACGATAATACCCAGCCAAACCAAGGAAACTCTGAATCTCAGTGGCTGAAGACGGTCTGGGCTAACTCTAAATTACTTCAATCTTATTCAGATCTACCTTTATCCCCTCACTCCACACCACATGACCCAAAAAAGCCACCGAATCAAGCCAGAATCCACACTTTGAGAACTTTGCATACAACTTCTTCTCTCTCAAGGTCTGGAGCACGATTCGCAAGTGCTGCTCATGATCTTCCCCACTGCGGGAGTATACCAAGATGTCGTCAATAAACACAATGACGAATAAATCAAGATAAGGCTAGAATAAACTATTCATCAGGTTCATAAATGTTGCTGGGGCATTGGCTAGCACAAATGACATCATGAGGAACTCGTAGTGACCATACCGATTCCTAAAGGCAGCCTTCAGAATAAGCGGATCCTGAATCTTCAACTGGCGATAACCTGACCGTAAATCAATCTTGCAGAACACTATGGCACCTTGTAGCTGATCAAATAGGTCATTAATGCGTGTCAATGGACACCTTTTCTTCACTCTAACCTTATTCAACAGACGATAATCAATACACATTCGCATAGAACCATCATTCTTCTTCACAAACAAGACAGGATCACCCCACGGTGACATACTAGGCCGAATGAAGCCCTTATCAAGTAACTCTTCCAACTGCTCCTTTAACTCATTCAGCTCTGCTGGGGCCATAGGATATAGTAGGATGGAAATGGGCAGAGTTCCCGGCAATAAGTCAATACCAAAATTGATATCCCTGTAGGGCGGCATGCCTGGAAGATCAGTTGGAAATACATGTGAAAAGTCTCCTATTATCGGAACTGACTCAACGGTAGGAGTATCAGCACTTACATCCCTCACAAATGCTAGATAAGCATCAAACCCCTTCTCAACCAGCCATTGAGCCTTTAGAAAAGACACAACCTTGCTAGGGACATAATCCAACGCACCCTTCTACTCTAACCGTGGTAAACCTAGCATAGCCAGCATCACGGTCTTGGCGTGATAATCAAGAATAATATGTTAGGGTGACAACTAGTCCATGCCCAATATAACATCAAAGTCTACGATACTAAGTAATAATAGATCAACTCTAGTCTCAAAACCACCGATAACAACTCAACACGACCAATACACGCGGTCCACAACAATAGAATCTCCCACATATGTGGACACATAAACAGGAGAACTCAAGGAATCATGTGATATATCTAAATACAGGGCAAAGTAATATGACTCATATGAATAAGTGGATCCCAGATCAAATAAGACTGATGTATCTCTATGGCAAACCGGAACCATAGTTGTAATGACTGAGTCTGAAGTAACTACCTATGTCCTACCCGTAAAAGTATAAACTCTGGCCTGGCCTCCTCCTCTAGGGAGACCTCTACCTGCATGTCCCTCACCCCTAGCTGGCTATGCGGGTGGAGCGGAAACTGGGGCAACACTCTTGGCCTAAGAAGTCTGCGGACTTGACTGAATCCGTGGAGCCTGAGTAATATGGGTAAGTGCACCCATCCCTAGTCTGGGCAGTCTCTGACTATGTGGCGAGTATCGCCACACTCAAAGAAAGCTCTCGATGGGCATGGCTGCTGGGACTGGCTCAGGCCTGGTCGGTAGGACTGACCGCTGAAGGCACCCCATGTAGGAGGTGCACTAAAAAGTGGTTGAGCAAAGTGTGCAACCTGAGACCTCGGAATAATCGGAGCACCACTAGAAGCTAGAAGTGTTGAATGAACTGGACAGCTCACATAGCCCCTACCATGACGGGTTGTATCTGCAGCATGACCACCACTAAATCCTCCCATACCACGAGGCCTCTTGGCCTCCCTATCATCTCTCTTACGGCCTCACATACCCCCCAACCTCTAAGCAATATCAACCACTTGCTGATACGGAGTATCATACTCCAACTCCCTAGCCATGCTGAATCTAATACCATAGTTGATCCCCTAGATGAATCGACGAACTCGCTCTCTGACTATAGAAACCAAAGCAAGTGCATGCCTGGACAGATCACTGTATCGGACAGCATATTCTAACACTGTCATAGTACTTAAGCATAGCTACTTAAACTTTGCGCGCCATATATCTCGAAGGGTTTGAGGAGCAAACTCTCTCAAGAAAAACTTTGAAAACTGATCCCAAGTAAGTGGAGATGCCTCGGCCGGGCTACCCACCTTGTACGCCCGCCACCACTGATATGCCGCTCTATTTACCTGGAATGTAGTAAAAGTAACCCCACTCATCTCCACAACACCCATAGTGCAGAGGATACGGTGGCACTCCTCAAGAAAACCATGTGCATCCTCTGAAGTCAACCCACTGAAAGTAGGAGGGTGGTACTTCTTGAACCTTTCGAGCCTAAGCTGCTCCTCCTCAGATGTTGCTGCCCTAACCACGGGTTGAACCGGAGCAACAGGTTGTACCGGTATAACCTCTAGGACCTGATCAACCTGGACCCGCTGCTCTGGGGTATGGGCCGTGGGAGTTCGTGCTCCTCCCCCAGCCTGAGATGTGGCTGGTGTAAATGGGATCAACTCCGCCTAAGCTAAGATACCGAACATGCTCAGGAACTGTGTGAGGATCTCCTGAAGTGCTGGGGTGGCAATAGGTGCCTCGGGTGCCTGCTCTCCAACTGGAGCTACTAGTGTCTCCTCTGTCGCAGCTCGGGTAGGTGCTCTGGCTGCACCACGTACCTCTCATCGGCCTCACCCCCGGCCTCTCGCAGCTCTAGCAGGGGGAGCGGGTGTCTGATCGTTGGATCTAGTGGTACATGTCCTCACCATCTGTGAGAGAATAGAAAGTCAAAGATTTAGTTTTCGAAATCAACAAATTCACACAATAAGGAATCAAAGAAGTGAAGTTTCCTAACAGTTCCTTAGCCTCTTGAAGATAAGTACATATGCCTCTGTACCGGTCCACAAGATTCTACTAAACCTACTTATGACCCGTAACACCTATGAACCTAGAGCTCTAATATTAACTTGTCACTAACCCAATTTTCCTTTGTATGATATCGTAATGGTACCTAGTCTTTACCACTACGTAAGCCTAACATTTGTTAACAATTAAACATAATAAAATTAACAAGCACCAAAACAAAAGTGAAAAACTAATAAAACCTTTTGAAAACAGAATCTCATCAATATATCCCAAACCGGTAAAACTGAGTCATAAGCTTTACAGAGTATAACTAGACTACTACTACATCACTATCCAAAAAGAAATACAGCAGTAAATGATAATAAGGGAAGGTGACTCCGAGGCCTGCGGACGCCGAGCAGGAATACCTTGAAGTCTTCGATAAGCCAGCTAGCAGGTAATCTCTAATGATCGGCACGAGCACAAGTACCTAGATCCACACCAAACAATGTGCAAAAGCGTAGTATGTGTACACCACAACGGTACCCAATAAGTATCGAGTCTAACCTCAGTAGAATAGTGATGAGGCCAGGTCAATACACCTACTAGGATATAAATAAACAGTAAAAAAATGTAATACGTATATGTAATGGAAAGTGAAGAAACAACTAATACAGAACAAGATGATAGCATGAACTAGTACCAGAAATCAACAATAGAAATAGCATAAAAGTAGCAACTAAAGAGGACATAATGATCATGTACGGACAACAACTACTAGAACAAATAGGAGTGAACAACAAGATATATTTCAAAACACTTTGCAACATGAAATAAACAGCAAGAATCACAATGAGGTACTGCCTCATGTATAATGAAATCAAAAATGAGGTACCGCCTCATATAATCAAGAATCACAACTGAGGTACCGCTTCGTATTCACATTTCTCAATTTCAATCACAATCCTTCCTTATACCGTTGTGTGAGCCTTAAATAAGAAATAGGTTTTGAAAATAGTTTTCCCGAAATAGCTACACGCACTTTAGCCCACCTTATGATGCCGTGTGGCTTCACGTAGTTCCCCAACAAGCAACACGCACATTAGTCCCACCTTATAATGCCGCATGCACATCAACCACAAGCCTTATACCGCCACATGTGCCTCAATATCACATCACAATAACAATTCACACCACAAGTGCCCATATATCACAACTCGCCAACGACAACAATATCAATGTTTCCACAACAATAGCCAAGGCTCTACCACAACGTATACAAGAATATCAACAACAACAATGTATGAAAAATGCTCAATAAGATAGTTATTTTAACAATAACCAACATTGCCTCAACGTATTAATGACTTTCACAACTTCAACACCAAATAACTCAATAATGAGAGAAATAATGTATAACCACGATATTAGATAAGACTAACTACCAATAAAAGAGATAATATTTAACAATGAGTCTCAAACAATGGAAATCAACATGTAAAAGGGATAACATAAATAATTACTTCAAGTAACGAAAATCAATAAAGAAAGAGATAACACGAACAATAACTTCAAATAATGACAATTAACAATGAAGAGATAGCATGTAACAATAAAAGAGGCAACAAGTTCAACTAAATCATGGGAGCAATTTAGTAAGTAGGATGTAGAACAAGTACTAAGCAAGTCAATTAAGGCATGTAAGGATAGTGTAACACAATTAAGCATAAATTGACTATGAGAATTTAGAACATGATATAGCATTTCAATTAAAGTATGAAAATAGTCTAATTAGCCTAAACCGGTCAAATACCACGTACAAACCGTGTACCCACTCGTCACCTTGAATACACGAATTTCACTTAGCATAATTAAACCAAACAATACCAATCCTAAGGGGTAGTTCCCCCACACGAAGTTAGGCAAGACACTTACCTCAATTAGGCTAATTCAACACTCGAAAATAGCTTTTCCCTTAAAATCTGCCTCCACACGGCTCAAATCTAACCAAATTTGACTCAATATTATCAAACAATGCTAGAAAATTTGATTATAATAGATAAAGTTAAGATCCATACACTTTTCCTAAAAAGTCAACAAAAGTCAACTTGGGCCCCACCGGTCAAAACACATGTCCAATGGTACAATCTGTCTACCCATGACCTCACGAGTCCATATATGTGATTAGTTTCAAAATCCGAGTCCAAATCGACTCTAAAAACTCAATTTCTTATTTTTAAAAAACATGACAAAGTTTCACAAATTTTCACTTTGATTCATATGATTTTGATGTTAAACTCTAAGATATGTTGATGGAATATGATTAGAAATAGATTAGAATCACTTACCCAAGGTTTGTAGGTGAAAATCCCTCTTCAAATCGCCTCCTACCGAGTCTAGGGTTCAAATATGAGAGAATGAGTTCAAAAATCCTGTCCCTCAGCTTTTTGTCATGTCGCAGATGTCGCAAATGCGACCAGTGGTTTGCAATTGCAAACACCGCAAATGCGAAGAATCCCTCGCAAACGCGAAGACCTTCCATTTTGGATGTCATCGCAAATGCGACGAAAAGTTCGCAATTGCGAACCTTGGACCTCCCCAAATGCGAGCATACTTGGCCTAACATTGCAATTGCGATCCAAAAACTCGCAAATGCGAGATCTGAGGCACCTGTGCATAAACCAGCAAACTTAAACATTATCAACACTCTTCTAAGCGTCCGAAACTCACCCGAGCCCTCGGGGCGCCAAACCAAATATCCTCACAAGTCTAAAAATATCATATGAACTCGCTCACACAATCAAAACACAAAAATAACATCTAAAACTACGAGTTGAACTCTAAAATGCATGAATTTCAAACAAATACTCAAGAACTCCTAGAATTACAATTAGACGTCTGAATCCTATCAAATCAACTCCAAATGATACCAAATTTTGTAGACAGGTTCTAAATACCATAACGGACCTATTCCAAATCCTAAAATCAAATTCTGATCTCGGTAGATTAAAGTCAACCTACGGCCAAACTTTTCAACTTTAAATTGCCAAATTTCGACAAATCAACACAAATCAATCTACGAAGTTTCAAAATCTATTTCGGGCATATGCCCAAGTCCAAAATATCGATACGAAGCTATCGGAGCTATAAAAAACAGTTCCGGGGTCGTTTTTACAAAAGTCAAAGTTTGGTTAACACTTTTAAATTTAAACTCCAAAGTCAAGAATCAAGGGTCAAAATAAACCTGAAAGCTTTCTGAAATGAAACTAACCAATCTCTCAAGTCATAAAAGCATAAACACACAAGTGTAAAGCAATAAAAGGGGTAACGGGATGCAATTACACAAAATAACCGATCGGGTCATTACAGCAATGCACCGACGACTTTTCAACGGTGTATGATGGATATTTTCACGAACAGGATGAAGGACTACCTTGAAGCTATCATGGATGACTTATTGGTCGTTAGGGATTCTTTTGATGATTTTCTTGCAAATTTGGACAAAGTGTTGGCTAGATGTGAATAGACCAATTTGGTGCTCAATTGGGAAATGTCATTTCATGGTCAAGGAAGGCAATGTCCTTGGCCATAAAATCTCAAGGAATGGAATTTAAGTTAACAAAGCGAAGATTTAGGTGAGTTCTAAGCTTCCACCCCTAACATCGTTGAAGGGTGTGCATAGTTTCTTAGGCCATGCGGGTTTCTACCGTCGCTTTATCAAAGCTTTTTCTAAAGTGGTGAACCCATTGTGTAAGCTCCTTGAGAAGGATGCCAAGTTCCATTTCAAAGATGATTTGTATGAGGGATTTCTAACTATTGAAGCTCAAGTTGACATCCCCTCCTATCATTATCGCTCCAAATTGGAGTTTGCCTTTTGAACTCATGTGTGATGCAAGTGACGTTACGGCTGGGGCTGTTTTAGGGCAATGTATTAACAAGGTTATTCATCCAGTTTACTATGCTAATAAGACCATGAATAGTTCCCAAGTCAATTACACTGTTACGTAGAAAGACCTCATTGCCATTGCATTTACAATTGAGAAGTTTCGCCCGTACTTGATGGGTGCCAAAGTTATTATCCATACGGATCATGTGGCGCTTTGCTATCTTATGAGAAAAAAGGATTCTAAAGCTCGGTTGATGAGATGGGTACTCTTATTGCAAGAATTTGATATTGATATTCAAGATAGGAAAGGTAGAGAAAACCAAGTGGGGGACCACTTGTCTCATTTGGAGGAGGAGGGGAGGCCACATGATGGCCTTCAAATCAATGACTCCTTTCCCGATGAGCAACTTTAGGAAATTTCAATGAAAGAGGTGTCATAGTTTGCGGACTTGGCAAATTTTCTTGTGAGTGAAATCATTCCGGATGAGTTCTCTTCAAACCAAAGGAAGAAGCTCAAAAGAGATTGTCAAGATTATTATTAGGATGAACCATACCTTTTCTTTCTATGGGTGGGGTGATTAGAAGGTGTGTACCAGAAGAAGAGTAAGGCGATATTCTTGGTGCTTGTCATTCTTCGTCATAAGGTGGTCATCATGGTGGAGCAAGAACGGCGGCCAAAGTTCTTAGTTGTGGTTTCTATTGGCCTACTCTTTACAAGGATTCAAGTGACTTAGTAAAAACACGTGATGAATGCCAACGGGCCGGTGGAATTTTAAATAAAAATGAGATGCCACTCACAACCATCTTGCAATTGATATTTTCTATGTTTGGGGCATTGACATTATGGGCCTTTTTGTGAGTTCTTGTGGAAACAGTTACATCTTGGTCGTGGTGGATTATGTGTCCAAATGGGTTGAGGTTGTCACCTTAACCAACAATGAGGCGAGAAATGTAGTGGCTTTCTTGAATAAGAATATTTTTACAAGATTTGGTACTCCACGTGCAATCATAAGCGATGGGAGGTCACAATTTTGCAATAAGGCTTTTGACACTTTACTTGGCAAGTATGGTGTTACTAACAAGGTCACGACTCCCTATCATCCACAAGCTAGTGGTTAAGTGGAAGTCTCCAACATGGAGATAAAAGTGTATCTTGTCTAAAACGGTGAACGCTAATAGGACGGATTGGTCCAAGAATCTTAATGATGTGTTATGGGCTTATAGGACGGCTTAGAAAACACCTATCGGACTGTCTTCATACCAGTTAGTGTTCTAGAAAGCTTGTCATGTTCCGGTGGAACTAGAGCACAAGACAATGTGGGCTTCAAAAAATTACATCTTGATTGGGATGTAGCCGCTAACTTGTGGGTTGCACACTTGAATTGAGTTGGATGAGTTTCGGTACCATGCATATGAGATCTTGTCCTTGTACAAAGAAAAGATGAAATAACTTCATGACAAATATATTTGGAACAAAGAATTCAAGGCGGGTGATCTTGTATTGTTGTTAACTCAAGGTTGAGGATGTTTCTCGGGAAGCTCATGTCCAAGTGGAGTGGTCCGTTTGAAATAATTGGTGTGACACCTTTCGGTGCATTGGACTTGAAGAACAAGAACAATGAAGTATTCCAAGTCAATGGTCACTTGGTGAAGCACTATTTGGGTAAAGTTAGAGAGATCCACGTGGTGGCGGTCCTTTACTTCACTTGAAGATGCTTAGACATTGCTTCGTGTCGCGACGTTAAATCGGGCGCTTCTTGGGAGGCAACCCAAGTTCTTTTCCTTTTTCTTTTGTAGTTAGGTGTTATTTGCTTTTTTCTAACTTGATTTGAAGTGTGCAACAAGGTTGAGTGTTACATGCAAGAAGGGTGTACAAATAGCAAAGTGTTGAAGGAAATACGAACCACACATTTTAATTGTGCGGCTGCAGAATTAATTATGCCACAGCAGAAGAACTTGTACAGCCGCACATTTCACATGTGGACTGCACTTCTAAAAGTTTAACAAAATGTTAAATTGCAAACTCTCTGAAGTTTGAGCCTATCAGTGCGGGGCTAATCTGCGGCCACGAGAGGAATTGGGCGGCCACACTCAAAAATGTGTGGACCGCACAAGTGACACAGACCATTGCTGCCTAGGTGAAGGAGTACGGACCGTACTTGGAATTGTGCGGCCGCACTCAACCTTGTAACATTTTAACAGTTCTAAGTATAAATAGGAGTTCTACATTCATTTTACAATTTTCGCCCTCCTTACAATCAGTGTTAGTCTAGAAGCTTCACTGAGGATTTTTCTCTGCCAAACACACACACCCATCTATGTTCACACGATCTAGTACACTCACTTCATCTGGTATGCCTCACTTCATATTAATAGTTTGTTTTTTTTTAATTTTTGAATTTTTTTAGCTTCTTTTTAGGCTATCTGTTATTAGAGTTCATCCATGTATCTATGTGGAGTAGATCTGTACTAGGTAGTCGTTAATACATGCTAAAATGGGTTGGGTTAGTTAAATTT
This sequence comes from Nicotiana otophora, assembly GCA_000715115.1. NCBI lineage: Eukaryota > Viridiplantae > Streptophyta > Magnoliopsida > Solanales > Solanaceae > Nicotiana > Nicotiana otophora. The sequence continues at coordinate 106,813 of AWOL01S0034655.1, read as the reverse complement.
CTTGTGTATACCATGTTGCCACGTAGATTTGAACTAGTATTTGCAAAAAGTAGGTAACAAGAAAAGACATGTTCGTTAAGTTTTGAAATATGCGGCCGCACTTGAATTTCTACGGACCGCAGTTGGTTGATTTTGTAACAGGTGAAGACAAGTGCATTTTGCGACCGCACTTTAATTGTGCGGACCGCAGAATTCCTGGTGAGGCCACACTTAAGTCCGCACTGTCTTCAAAGACTTGTCTCTTAAAATGACAAAAGTGCGGACTACACTTATAATTCCACGGACCGCAGATGAATTCTGCGGCTGCACTTTAGCTGTCGCACTATCTTCAAAGAGGAAGAATCTAAGCCTCTGATTTTTTTTGTCAGAAGTGCGGCCTCACATGAAAATGTGCGATCCACACTCCCATTCTACGGTCGCACATTAGAAAAGTGCAAACCGCAGATCCCATGTTTTGCACCATGTTCATCATGTTGTAACCTTACTGTGTCCACATTGTTCTCCCTTGTGTATTTGAGTCTTAACTGTGTTGAATGATGACTTGCAATTAATAATCCTCTTTGTTTTTATATAGATAATGGTTCGATCACGAGATCGTGACAAAACTGCCAATGGTAGAGGAGAGTCTTCTAGGGGTTGAGACAGTGGTGCCTTGCATCTCAGTGTGCCCAAGACTATTTGGAAGAAAGCCACAGCAGGCAGGGGGGTGCAGACCTCTCCTAGTTTAGTTCTTACCCCGTCCAAGGAGGCTTTCAATGGCAACTCAGTGTCTATTCCGGAGGAACAGACAGCTGAGCAGTCCAGGCCACAGGGGTGATCTGAGCCTCTAGACGTGCCTTCATCATCTCACAGCACTTTCGAGGGTTCGGTAAGTGATAGCCAGGTTTTCGAGCAAGCTGCTCCAGTATCTGGTGCACATGATATTCTAGATGATGGGAGACGGGAGAAGGTACATCTACCGGGTTTGATCGGACAAAGAAGAAGGAAACATGGGAAGATATATTTATGAGCATGCTTTCCTTTACTGATTTTCGAATGTGGTAGCCGCTGAGGTCATTGACACGTGAGCAACAGTTCTTATTGAAGGATCTTGATAGATACAACCCTGCAGTTTTGGAGCAGTTCAGGACGAGAAAGGGATGGATGTTGTTTACTGAGAAGGTAATAGGTGTCAAGGAGCACCTTGTCAATGAGTTTTATGCCAATATTTCACACAATCTCAAGGGGAAAAGGTGACCAAAGTACGCAACCTCAAGGTGTAGTTTGATCAGCACACGCTGAATGCGTACTTGGGATTTGAGGACTTGGAGCCAAAAGAGTACTTGGAGAAGTTGGCCTTGAAAGAAGAGCCCGACCATGGCTTGCTGAGATCTTGGCATCGGGACCACCTCCACAATGGATTACTATTAGGGTACCTATTCTCCGAAGTACATTAAGCTTTGAGGTAAAAGGATGGCAAACCTTTGTGTGCAGCAGGCTTGACCCGTGCCAGAATGAGAACAACTTGTCTGTTCCACATGATGTTTTAGTGGCTTCTATCATGACCGGGAACCCGATCAATGTGGATGCCCTGATGTCGGCCAACATTTCTTTGGTAACGCAGCAGACTAACACGACTTACCCCTACCCCAGCACTATTACAGAGTACCTCACAGATGAAAAGGTAGAGCCCAAGCCGTTTGATACAAAGGTAAATCCTAAGAAGTCGTTTGAGTGGTACTCGCTGCAGGATCCAAGCAACCCGAAAAAGAGTTCTCAGCCTTCTATTACTGTAGGCCAATCTGATAAGCCGATAGTGGTAGTTTATGACACAGTTGATATTCCATCCATATCAGTTGAGCCCTCTACCAATGCATTAGCTGCTATGCCTAAGCCACCATCTTCAGCTCATCCTACAGTCCCTTCCACAACTCCTAAGGCATCCCTTACTCCGGTTCTGAGGCTGGTACCTGCCTACAGGCCCACTTTCTGCTCTGCGAGTCTCCCAGACATTGGCGAGTCACAACAACTGGATGCAGGCAGCTACCTCAAAGTTGTCTGAGATATCTAGTATTGTTGCAGGTTCGTTGTCCACACATGCACCGCAAGATTCTACTAAGCTTGATGAGAAGCTGGGCAAGATTCTGGATAACCAGAAGGTGATCATGGACACTCTAGTACATCATGGTTCAGTTATTGAGGTCTTGACCAAACAAGCCAAGAAGATGAGGAAATCTCAAGCCAGCAAGAAGTCTGTGGATGTGCTACGAGCTGAGGTGACCCGGCTAGCTATAGCTGGGGATTTTCCATTTGATATGTTGCTTGACCCAGATCATTCCGCCCCAAATCCATCTACACAGGTTGCTCTAGCTGGCCAGTTTGAGGAGCCATGCCTTGCCGTCGACACTACTGACGTAATGCATGTGATGTTCACCACTCCCGTCACTCCCAAATATGATGATGATGATGATGATGATGATGATGATGATGATATTCAGTTGGCTGAGCCAACAGAGGTTGATGCTGCTGGGGACACTGAGATGTTCAAGGATGCTTAGGAAATTTCTTCGCCCTCTCTCTTTTTACTCTTATTTTGTTAAGCATTGGGGACACTGCTTACTTTTATTCGGGGGGAGTTTATTTAATGATACATTTAGATACATTTAGACTGTAATACTTGGATGATTCTGTTTCTTTTTATTTTATCAATCTTTAGTTAGTTATTGCTTTCATTAGCTTCTTCAATTATTTACTTTGATTTTTGTTTTGTTAGTAGCTTCTTTTTATATTAGTAGTTTTCATATTTTTCGTAGTAATATGGATAATAAGCCTTTGGTTTTCTTAATGTCACGATTCTTTCCAAAGGTAGTCTTTTGTGTGAACCGGGTGACTCTTCCCGAGGATGGAAAGTGTGGCAACTTTCTTAAGGGAATGAGTCTGTTTTTGTGTTTAGATAATAATAATAGTAGTAGTAATGAATAAAAACCCCAATAAAATCATTCTCTAAAAAGAGTTATTCATGTTTCATTTGGCATCAACATACTTAACTATGTGCTTATGGTTTGAAACAAGGTTTTTGAAAGGAAATAGCCCTAGTTAGTGACTTTGAGACTCTTGAATTGACTTGATAATCATTGAGTGGTTAATTGGACCATAGTGATCTTTAACTTGATTGTGACTGTTGTAGGCTGTAGACTCTATCCTCTTTTACGGTCTAGTTGCATGAGGGATGATATTATTTTTGTTGCTAGTCCAAGTATTTGTGTGAATGGTCTAGAACTTTTCCCGAATGTGCTACAAGGAAAAATCCTAGGTTTGCTTGGTTTGGAAGATGATTGTAGGCTTTCCTTGGTCCGTTTGAGCTTTCTATTGCCACCCAATGCTTGTTATCCCTAGTCAACCCCTTTGAGCCTTTAGCCTTTCTTTACTGGTAACCGTGCTACAAGCCTTTATCCATTTTGTTGTAATCCTCTCTTGGCACCCCGAGCTTTTTTAACACTCTTATGAAATAAGTGACTTAAGACATAAGTTTGGGGGGAGAGTTGAGGAATTTGAAAGAGGTATCAAGGCACCTGTAATGACCTAATTGGTCGTTTTAAGCTCTAGCAGGTTGTTCCGTGGTTTGAGACCCTGAGTAGCTTCACTTCATGTTTTATGACTTGTACGTGTGGTTGTCATTGAATTTCGGAAGGTTTGGAGTTGATTCGGATGGAAAATTCTCAATTCGGAAGCTTTAAATTAGAAAAGTTGACCAAATTTGACTTTTGAGTAAACGACCTCGGAATCAGGATTTGAAGGTTCCAATAAGTTTGTATGATGATTTCGGACTTGGGCGTATGTTCGGGTTGAGTATCGGGTGGTCCAGAAGCATTTCAGTGCTTATTGTGGAAAGTTGACAATTTGAAAGTTTTAGAATTTCTTAAGTTTGGTTTGAAGTAGACTTTGGTGTTATCGATGTCCATTTGGGGTTCTGAGCCTTAGAATAGGTTCGTATCGTGATTTATGACTTGTACATAAAGTTTGGTGTCATTCCGGAAAGTTAAGTGTAATTCGGACGAGTTCGTCGAAGTTTGAATGTTTGAAAGTTAAAAGGAGGAGTTGATCGTCGATTCATGGTTTTGGTGATGTTTGGTGAGATTTAAGGCCTCGAGCAGGTTCGTGTTATATTTTGGGTCCGGTTTGTGTAATTGGACGGGGTCCCGGGGGCCTCGGGTGTGTTTCGGATGTGTTTGGGTTGTGTCGTCTTATTTGATGTTTTGGCATCATTTTCTTGGGTATAAAGGATACTATATTGAGCAAACGACCTTTGATTTGTGATTTGATTGAACCATTAGATATGTATCGTAATTACGGAGTCATAGCAACAAGAATAATCGAATTCCGATGTCATATGAGAGAGTTATGCCCATTTTCATGTCGGAAAAGATTGATGGTGTTGTTGGTGCTCAGGTATCGCAATTATGAATATATGTTCGCAATTGCGAAGATTGTAGATATTTGCCTTGGTTCGCAATTGCAAAGTCTGTAGATTTTTGCCTTGGTTCGCAATTGCGAACACTTGTCCGCAATTGCGAGGGTCCGTAGGAGGCGGTATCTTGGAGACATTCTCTTGTCTGCACCTGGTAAAAGTGCTGGGAGACGGGATTTTGGAGACATTCTCTCATTTTTGGAACCCTAGGTTTGGTAGGAGGCGATTTTGGAAAGGGATTATCATACGGGATTTCATTTTTGGAACGTGGACCGAGGATTGACTTTATTACCTTTTCGAGCAGAGTTGGAAATTGTTATAAATTGATTAATTATAAGCATTGGGGTATATTTTGATTGATTTGCACATTGTTTAACTAGTTTCGGATCGTTTGGCTTTGCATTGAGGTGTTAGAGAGGCATTTGAGCCGGTTATGGAACTTCAGAGCGAGGTAAGTCTCCTATTTAACCCTGTGAGGGGGAATTTACCCCGTAGGTGTTATATTTTTATGTGCTACATGTTGTGGTAGCTACGCACGTATGAGGTGACGAGTGTCTGTGTGTATGCTAGGATTCCTGATTTGTCCGGGTAGACTTAGGTTTACGCCATGCTTTAATTGTACTATTTGAGTTATCCTTGCTTGTTTAATTTCTTTATTTTGCGTTACGACTTGAGACTAGGCTTGCGTAGAGTGATAAAATCGCTATTGTAAGAGATTTGACGAGCTACTTGATTAGCCGCGGAATAATTGTGCTTCCCTTACGAATTTCTCTCGCGTTGTGCGTTTTCATCGAAAATCTTCTTTATATTTCATAACATACACGTATATTTGTGAGTGGGGTCAAGGACCCATTAAAACTTCTTATTCTTATGGGATCGGGCCATTCGCCTTGGCAGGTTTATGTACCACACTCTCATGTGATCGGGTCGTTCGCCTCGGCAAGATTATGTACCGCACTCTTATGGGATCGAGCCGTTCGCCTCGGCAGGATTATGTACCACACTCTTATGGGATCGGGCCGTTCAACTCGACAGTATCATATTCCTATGGGATCGGATGGTCGTTCGCCTCGACAGTATCATATTCTTATTGGAGAAGTGCGGGCCGCACACTAAATGTGCGGCCGCAAAACAAGGTCGCACTGACAAGAATTCAAAAAGTTAAGAGAATGTGTAAATGACTAAGTGCGAAGCCTTGCAAAAAGTGCAGCTGCGGAAGGGAAAGTGCGGCCGCAGAAGCTGAAGTGCAGTTGCAGATGGAATTGTGCGGCTGCAGAATCTCTATACTTGCTGGAACTAAGAAAAGTGCGGACCGCACATGAAATTGTACGGCTGCAAAACCTCCCGAAGGGCATTTTTGTCAGCGAATTTTGAGCTATTATAAATAGACATGAAACACTTTTTTAGGGCAAGTTTTGTAATATTTAGACCTGTAGCCGTTATAGTTTACTGTTTTGGGTAATTAGTGACATTTTTGGGCTAAGAATTATTTGTTTTATCAATTTAATCTTAGTTATGGCTTTAATTACTTCTTCTTCTATGTTTTCTTCAATTTCTACCATGAGTAGCTAGATATTCTCTAGGGTTGTGACCCAATCCTAGTGTGTAAACCTTATGGGTGATTGATTTAATGCTTGACTATGATTGGGTGTTTATTATTTTGCCTTGTTCATGCATTATTTCTAGAATTAATGGTTGCAAACATTTATTCATGCCTATTTGACTTGGTTCTTACTTGAGAAAGAGGAACTTAGTCTAGAAAAATTTGGCGAACAAGAAATTGGGCTAGTTAAGATTTTGGCTAGTCTAATTAAAGGGTTTGAACTAGAGATAGGAAAAACCCGACTTGAGCTCATATCAATTATTTGAATTGATACCTAATTGGGCTGGAGGAAGTCAATTTGGGCAAAATCACTCTATAACCGAGAGGTATTGAGTGAGTAATTTAGAGTTGAGAGTTATAATATACCCCGGTCACTAAAACAAGCATTAACGTGATTTACCCATTAGGCTAACACCTAGGTGAAGGTTACATCCCTAGGCCTTTTACCCATTTGATAAAAACAACAAAAACAACTACTTATTTTCTAGTTTCTTCTCCTTAGTTGATAATTGTTAGTGTTAATTTTAAAAGTAGAAAATAAAATCCCTTGTTTGGAAGCGCAATTAAGCTATTTCATTTATTCTCATCAAGTGTACACCATAACACCCATATTAAACTCCCTGTAAAAATCGACTCCGACTCTTGTTGGGTACTATTCTTCCAACGACCGTTTTCACTCACTATTGAGTGCGGATTGGACGTGGATCACTCATCGCTCTTATAAATTAACTCTCCGAGAAATAAGGGGACTATCTGTGTATGGGTAAAATTGAGGATAAAAATTACTCCCGATATTCTGATGAAGAAACGAAGAACAACGTGATTCGATGTTGGCCCGGGTAAGGCCGAGGGTGACCACATATCGGAGTCCGGGGATGGATGAATGATACGTCGGAGATCGAACATGGCTAAACATGGGAAGAATCAAGCTCAAACGAAATAAAATATCGAGGGTAGAGGAAAAGACGGTTAAAGAGGACAAACGAGGAGCCGAAATATCCGCTATCAGCCAGATATTACGGCACAAATCACGCCCGATATTAACTGTGGATCGTGTTTTCTCGAGATATAAGGAAGGAAAGAATTTTTACCTTATTTAGACTTGTATTAGGGTTTAAACTCCTCTACTATATAAAGAAGGGAACCTTTTCATTTTTTGGGTCACTATTGGCATGCATATTAAAGCAATAAAGTTTACTTTTGTCTTTTAGTAATTGTTCAAGTGTTCTTCAAGCTATTCATCTATTTAGTTGCAACTGACCTCCATTCTGAGGGCTCGATTGGAACCGGTCTTTAGCATTCAAATCTAATGACAGGCTTAATTACTTCGTCACATTTGGTTTGATCGTTTTGTTTTCCTTTAATTCAATTACTTGATGTTCTTTAATCATTCGTGTTAAATCGAAATCACGTATTTTTTAAACTGCATACAACTTTAATTGTTATTCATTTTTAGGATAAACAAACGTGATAAGAAAATGACAAAATGAAATGGCGTTTTCTTAACGTACTTCGACTATTATAGTTAATATTATTAGCAGTTAGTTGGCTCTACAATCATGTCAGAAGAATACTTGGCATCATTAACGGGTAAAGAACTCAGTACCTCCCCATTATCTCTGTATAGTTTATGTGTGTTGCATGTTACCCAGTACTGTAATACTCAAATATACTCTAATAACCAATACTTTCAAAAAGGTTGCATATCATGGTTAAACCTGCTTTCGTATCAAAGTTTATCTTATACTTGCCTTTGCAACTAAAGGGATAAAAATATTTCTCTCCTAACAAAAACAAGAAAATGTATCTTCTGCCTGTTTCAATTCTCTTTACAAATTTTCTCTTGGTCATACACTATTTTACTCTTCTAGTTTCTAACTGTATTTCAATTAAAATTTTGGCCTTCCATTAATGAATTTTTATATATGGTTTTAAATTCAGGCGCTTGCATAAGTTTTTATTGGTGGTTGATTTTCTATTTTATCTTATCATAGAGCTCATGCAGTTTGCAATTAATTCAAGTTTATATTTATATCAAAATAGAAGCAAAGAAGACATGCACAGAATTTGATTACAATTATAGGAATCATTATGGTGGCTATGCATGCGTTTTTCTTTTTCAGTAGAAAGCAAAAAATTGTTCTGTCATTTTTATACTTTTTACTGCAAATTATACAGGTCTTTTCCATACATATTCAAGGTACTTTAATTTAATTGGAAAAGAATCAAAATAATTTTCTAGTCTTTTTTTTTTTGTAGTATGACTTAGATAATTATCGCGGAATAATATTTCAACAGCACCAGAGATAACTAACATCTTCGCGAAATAATTTGTTTTTATCGAAGTGAGATAACAAGGACCAGCCTAGTGCCAGCTACATTCGTCCCTTCAACTAGTTAAAGTAAGCACTCCAGCTGTGGGACATTTAATTTATCAACTTTGAATTATGTAAACTCTTCTAGGAAAAAAAATGGATATCTCCTAGTTTCTGGGGTTGCCTCGGCTTAACGTAGATGTAATATGATTTTACATGTATAGATTGATAGTACAAGAAATTATCATTATCAATATATTTTATTGTAATAAATAAAATATTACAATTATTTGTAATAAATTTTAGATGACCCAATAATTGAGATTCTCTTTGTAATCTAAAGTTTTTAGCAACTTTATGAGAAAAAGTAGAGTTTTATCATTATTCATTACTAATTACTCCCTCCGGTCCACAATAAGTGACCAATTTGCTTTGGACACACTCATTAAGGAAATACAATATTCTAGACAAAAATAGTTAGTGTGACTAAACTACTCTTAATTAAATATTCCAGCGTAGTTAATGTGAGGAGTAAAAGACTTTTTAGAGATACGTACATAAAAGTAATTTTGGAAAAACACTTTGAATGTTTTCTTGATTATATAAATGGACACTTATTTTGGACCAAAATAAAAAAGCAAATTGGTCACTTATTGTGGACCGGAGGGAGTAGTAAAGTGTACCCTTGTAATTCGTAAAATATCATGTCCGACATTATTTGACCTAATTTAATTATAGAGTTTTTTCTTTGATCCTGATCATTGTATTTTTATGCGATTAATTAATATTTGCATCTCGATTACAGTGGATATTAAGAGGGTGTTTGGCTAAGCTTATAAGTTGGTCAAGCTGGCTAATAAGTAAGTACCTTTTGACTTATCTACGCGTTTGGTAAACATCCAAGGTGCTTATAAGCCAAGTGCTTATAAGCTAAAATCAGCCATAAATCATAAGTTGGTCACCCCCTACTTATGACTATTTAGCTTATTATCACTTTTAGTTTGACCAAGTCTTTTACTAGTTTATCCTTAATAATATTTTAATCATTTTAATAAAAAACAAATAACTTATCAGCACTTTTCTACCAGACACATCAAATGTTTATTATTAGTTTCAGCACGTGTATCAGTTTCATTACTTAAAAATATTTTTCAACAGTTCAAGCTTATCAGTTATTTACAATAAGCTAATCCAAACGAGCTCTAAGAAATCGGATTAGATATTTTAATTTTCTGTGAATTTAATTTTAAGAAAAAGAGTTGATAAAATTGGTATTGACAAAAAAGAAAAAAGCTTTAGTCACATATAACCAATATAGAGTATAATATAAAAATTCTTCCTAGAGGACATAATTTGAAACGAGCAAAAAGAAAAAACTACATATTCAAATTGGGACGCATGGTGTAAAAAGTAGAGCTAGTTTTCAAGTCTATAATTTATTTGTCCAAATGAATAAATCATTACCAGGCAAGTTTCCACCAAATAATCGGAATAATAATTCAACTAAGAACTTGTCATAATCACAAATCTTAAGTTAAACAACAACAACGACGATCCAGTAAAATTTCACTAGTGGGGTTGGGGAGGATAGTGTGTACGCAGACCTTACCCCTACCCTGAGGGAGTAGAGAGGCTATTTCCGAAAGACCCTCGACTCAAGAAGACAAAAAGAGACAATATCAGTATCACCAATAGAAACCAAAGGAAAAATAAAATCATGGAAATGAGAAAGTAGATGCAAAGCAAACGCGATAGACAGTACATAGATCCGGCACTATGGTAAACAAAGGAGTAGTAAGACACAACAATGCCACTAGCTGACATCGACAAAAACCCTACCATACTAGCCTCACAAAGGTACGAAGTAAGGGAGACTCAACTACCTCCTAACCTACAACCTTAATACTCGTACCTCCACAATTTCCTATCAAGAGTCATGTCCTCGAAAATCTGAAGCCTCGCCATATCCTCCCTGATCACCTCTCCCCAATACTTCTTAGGTCGTCATCTACATCTTCTCGTGCCCTCTAAAGCCAGCCACTCACACCTCCTTACCGGAGTATCTGGGCTTCTCCTTTGTACGTGTCCGAACCATCTGAGCCTCGCTTCCCGCATCTTATCATCAATGGGAGCTACGCCCACCTTCTCCCAAATATATTCATTCCTAATCTTATCCATCCTAGTATGTCCGCACATCCACCTCAACATCCTCATTTCTGCTACTTTCATCTTCTGGATATATGAGTTCTTAACAGGCCAACACTCAACCCTATACATCATGGCCGGTCTAACCACCACTTTGTAAAACTTACCTTTGAGTATCGGTGGAACTCTCTTATCACACAAGACTCCAGATGCTAACCTCCACTTCATCCACCCCACCCCAATACGGTGTGTGATATCCTCGTCAATTTCCTCTCCTCTCTGGATAACCGACCCAAGGTACTTAAAATTGCCAGTACTTGGTATGACTTGTGATTCAAGCCTCACTTCCACGCCCACTTCCCTCGGTTCAGTGTTGAACTTACACTCTAGGTATTCCATCTTCGTCCTACTCAGCTTGAAACTCTTAGACTCAAGGGCCTGTCTCCAGACCTCCAACCTCTCGTTAACACTGGTTCACGACTCATCAATCAGAACTATGTCATCGGCGAATAATATACACCATGGCACCTTCCCTTGAATATGGTGTGTTAACGCATCCATCACCAGAAAAAATAAGAACGGGTTGAGCGCAGAACCTTGGTGTAACCCCATAACAACTGAAAACTGCTCAGAGTCACCTCCTACCGTCCTAACCCGAGTCTTAGCCCCATCATACATGTCCTTAATTGCCCAAATATAGGCAGGCGTAACGCCTTTTGCCTCTAAGCATCTCCAGAGAACTTCTCTAGTAACCTTGTCGTACGCTTTCTCTAATCAATGAACACCATGTGCAGATCATTCTTCCTCTCCATGTACTGTTCCACCAACCCACTAATAAGGTGTATAGCTTCCATAGTAGAACGACCCGGCATGAACCCGAACTGGTTGTCGGATATAGATATTGTCCTCATCACCCTCGCTTCAACCACTCTCTCCCAAACTTTCATGGTATGACTCAGTAATTTGATACCCCTATAATTATTACAACTCTAGATATCACCTTTGTTCTTATACAACGGAATCACTGTACTCTACATCCACTCTTCCGGCATCCTCTTCGTCCTAAAAATAACATTAAATATCCCGGTCAGCCACTCCAAGCTTGCTTTGCCCACACACTTCCAAAATTCAATCAGAATTTCGTCTGGTCCGGTCGCTCTGCCTCTACTCATCTTACGCATAACTCCCACGACCTCCTCAACCTCGATACGCCTACAGTCCCCAAAGTCACGGTGACTCTCGGAATGCTCCAGTTCACCTAGCACAATATCCTGATCCCATTTTTCATTCAGAAGTTAATGAAAGTAAGTCTGTCATCTCCTCTTAATCTAAGCATCTTCCATTAATATTCTACCATTGTCGTCCTTGATGCATCTCACTTGGTCCAAATCCCAGGCCTTTCTCTCTCTCGTCTTCGCCAGCCGGAATAACTTCTTCTCTCCACCTTTTTTCCCCCAATTCCTCGTACATACGGCCATAGGCTGCATCTTTAGCCTCCGTGACCGCCAGCTTGGCTTCCTTCCTAGCTACCTTATACTACTCTATGCACGCTCTCCTCTCCTCCTCACTTATGCTCCCTACTAATTTTAGGTATGCTGCCTTCTTCGCTTCCACCTTACCGTGGACCCCTTCATTCCACCACCAGTCTCCTTTGTGCTTGCCAGAGATGCCCGTCGATATCCCTAACTCCTCTCTCGCAACCTCCCTTATACAGTCTGTTGTCATCGACCACATAATGCTCGCGTCACCACTGTTCCTCCAGGCTCCCATAGCCGACAATCGCCCCTCCAACGCTTGGGCTTTATCCTTAGTTAAGGCGCCCCACCTGATTCTCGGTCGTTCTCGGTCGGATATTTTCCTTCTCTTTAACATAATACCAACATCCATCACCAAGAGCCTGCAAGATGTAACTTGGGAGATTTTGTCATAAATTATGTGCTTGTTATCTAAGTTGCGGCAGCAAATCCTGCAAGATGCTCCTTATGCTTCTACTGTATTTACACTGGATTTAACCTATATATATGGAACAATATAATTTTTAATATCATCAACATATTATGTTATAGAAGGTAACCTTTTTCATTCAGAAGTTCATGAAAGTAAGTCTGTCATCTCCTCTTAATCTGAGCATTTTCCATCAATACTCTACCATCATCATCCTTGATGCATCTCTCACTTGGTCCAAATCCCGGGCCTTCCTCTCTCTCGTCTTCGTCAGCCGGAATAACTTCTTCTCTCCGCCTTTTTTCCCTCAGTTCCTCGTACGCCAGCTTGGCTTCCTTCCTAACTACCTTATACCACTCCATGCAAGCTCTCCTCTTCTCCTCACTTGTGCTCCCTACTAATTTTAGATATGCTACCTTCTTCGCTTCCACTTTACCTTGGACCTCTTCATTCCACCACCAGTCTCCTTTGTGCCTGGCAGAGACGCCCGTCGAGATTTCTAACACCTCTCTCGCAGCCTCCCTTATACAATCTATTATCGTCGACCACATAATGCTCGCGTCACCATCGTTTCTTAAGGCTCCCATAGCCGACAATCGCCCCTCCAACTCCTGGGCTTTATCTTTAGTTAAGGCACCCCATTGGTCGTTCTCGGTCGGACCTTTTCCTTCTCTTTAACATAATACTAACATCTATCAACAAGAGCTTCAAGATGCAACTTGGGAGATTCTGCCATAAATTATGTGCTTGTTATCTGAGTTGCGGTAGCAAATCCTACTAGATGCTCCTTATGCTTCTAAGGTATTTACACTGGATTTAACCTATACATACGGAACAATATAATTTTCAATATCATCAACATATTATGTTATGGAAGGTAACATGTGCGCATTATATATATTTATATATTTTGCTTTACGTAAACAATCATTTTAAATATTTTTATATGACACAGTAATAGTTTAACTTTCTTTTGTTATAACAACAATCCAGTATAATCTCACTAGTGGGTATAGGGAAGGTAGTGTGTATGTAGACCTTATCCCTACCCTGGGGTAGATAAGCTGTTTCCGGTAGACCCTCGGCTCCTTTCCAAGAACTCCTCACCTTGCTCTTGGGATGGCTCGAACTCACAACATTTTGGTTGAAGTGGAGGGTACTTAACAATAGAGCAACTCATTCTTGTCGAGAACACATTCGAATAAACTCTTTTTCAAGAATCTAGTCTGGTGGGAAGCTAGGCTGGAAGTGCGAATTTCGAAGCTACTTCCCATTTCTTGTCTGCACATCATCACTGAGACAAGTTGATTCGGGGGAAACATGAAAATGACGTTATTATGAGAATGAATGATAACAGCACTTCCGCAAGTAGCATATAAATAAAGAATAGGAGCAGTTAAAGTGATTGCTTTATCGCAAATTATGAAAAATATGAAAATTGTTGTTAATTAAAAAGTGTATAAAATATGTGTAATATATATATGATCGGTTACTATTATTTTTAGAAACGATTAAAAATATATTTCTTTAAATTTTTTATCCAAATCGTAGCTACGCCCAAAAATGTATTCTTAGAAACTAAATCATAAAATTATAGAATTCAACCTAAATCATCTTAGAAAACCAGTAACAAAAATGCAAAATATCGGACTTAAACATAAAGACGACCACATAAAATGATTGAATTACGGTAAAGTACTGTCAGAAATAGGAAAAAGTAGTAGACCGCACGGTGGTTGAACTTGAAATAGAAGAATTTTGAGGCCAATTGGCCAAAGACGGCCAACACTGACTGGGGCTAGATCAATAAGAAAGATCGACGTCTCTATTTTGACTGTCTTTTAGAATCAAAAGTTGTAACCATTCTAAAGTCCTCTCGACAAACAAAAACATTTATAGCCTGTTTGGCCAAGCTGCAAAAATCAGTTTATTTTTAAAAGTATTTTTTTTTTTAAAAGTGCTTTTTTCAAATATACTTTTGGTGATAAGCAGTTTGTGTTTGACTAATTAATTTAAAAATACTTTTTATCAGCAATTAGTGTTTGGTCAAGCTTTAAAAAACTGCTTCTAAAGTGTTTTCAAAAAGTGCTTTTAGAAAGAAGATATTTTTTTCTACTTCTCTTCTCCTCAAAAACATTTTTTTCCTTTCAAAAGCTTAACCAAATACCTTAATTTTAGAAAAAAAAATACTTTTAAAAAAAAAAAAAAAAGGTTTTTGGCTCAAAAGAACCTCGGCCAAACAGCCATTTAGTCTCAATTTCGTGCGAACCTTAATTTTACGGTCCAAATGTATCGACTAGTACTTGTTCTACATCACACGTAGAAATATTAAGGCTAAATACCATTATAGCCCCTTGAACTTGACATAAATTGTAAGTTAAACACTTCAATTTAGTTAGTGGTGAGATAAACACTTCAACTCGATAAAAATATGTCTAACTTAAGCCCACGATGTTCACACCCCAAGAAAGTAAAGGGTGGATGGTACCCCTTTTCTTGTGCTATAAATCCATCACTCTTCTCTTTACTTCACATCCATAGTGAAGGCCAGATCAGATTTCAGAGCTCTAACCAGTTTTCTCCTTGCTACCCCATTTCTTTTTAGTATCTGAAACAATGGCATTCCAAAAGGCGTTCGCTGCTTTGCTTATTGCATCACTTGTGCTTGTCCATTTCACTCATGCCCTTCAACAGGTTCCTCTTTTTTAAAAGCTCAAATAGCATGTCATGTTTTAACTTTCTTTCATCTTGTAACAACGTTTGACTTTGGAATATTGACGCAGGGAAATAGCAGCAAGCCACCAGCACCAAGCCCTCAAGCTCCAAACCCATTAGGTAATATATATATATATAACATTTATATATTTCCTCCACGACAAATTAATGTACAAATTTCTAAATTACAATCATTTTGAATCCAATAACTCTAAATTCTAAATTCGATTATGTTACAGATTGCACAGGAGCTTGTAAATATAGGTGCAGTGAAACATCTCGGCCAAATCTATGCAACAGAGCTTGTGGAAGTTGCTGCCGTACCTGCCACTGCGTGCCACCAGGGACCTCAGGCAATTATGAAGCTTGCCCTTGCTACTTCAACCTTACTACTCATAACAACACCCGCAAATGTCCTTAAACAGTGATGGGAACTTACGTTTTCCCAATTTGCATGTTCTCCTCCAAATGTTCCTCTTAATTATTGAATTTGTTGTGTATCATTAAGTATGCCAGCTGTTGATTTTGAAATTTAATCAATTTTTTCGTGTGTACGATTGGAAGTTCAGAGTGTTTAATGCAATATTAATGGATACATACTGCTCCTATTTATTTGATTTCTATAGCCCTTAGCTTGTTGCACGTAGAAGAGGACTGTTATCGCTGTCACTGTCTGTGGACTATGGTTCCAAGCTAGCTAGTGTATGTAGTTTCGTTTCGTAACTTGGAAGTACAAGGAGGTTGTTCACATATCCAACAGTACAAGTTGTATGACGTTCGTTACATACCCTTTTTTTTCAGTTTTCTGGTTCACGTTTTTCTATAATGTTTATTGTTATTTACTTTTAAATAATTTGACAAAAAATTGTACATTATCAGTGTTACAAAATTAAACCCTAAAATGAAATGTACTTCAGCAAAATCTTCACGGAATGTTATGCTTTTCATCCTAATCTATACGGTCCACTTTAATTATTTTTTGGTTATTTTCACATGTATTGAAGAATTCACTTTTTAACATTAATTAACAATGAAGTTGATTATATTTATCTTAATTTGTTCATTGATATTATAACAAATACTTCTAGACTCTTTATTCCAAAGGTAACTTTAGAAAAAAAAATAATTCTTTCTTGATATTTGAAAAAATCAAATATTATAGACAACAAGAAAAAGGCCAAAAAAATTATTCCCTCCGTTCACTTTTACTCTGAAAAAAATCAAATATCATGGTAATGAAGTGCATAATTTATCATGATACTCATATTATTGATGCATATTTTTAATGGATTTGATAGAATGATTTGAAATGAGTTATTAATATTGTAGATATAACAGGAAAAAAAATTATTCTCTTGATATGCTAAAAATGACAAGTAAAAATGAAAAATTACTTTTAAAATATAATAAAAGTTAACGGAAGAAGTAATTAAAGTAGACGGGAGGAAGTATAAAGATGACGGGGAATAGCGATTAGTAAGGTTAAAGACCCTCGTAACTCTAAAATGAATTAAAGTCGACGAGTGCCAACCATATGTGTCCTTGACCCTTGCTGTACAGGCACTCAAGCAAAGTATGTCACTTTTGCATACTATCATTATTAAAATAGCGATCGAACTCGTAGCTTCTAGAGCTGCTACAGCTTAAGCATGAATGTTTTCTTCTTCTTCTTCTTCGTTTTTTTCCCTTTCTTTTTGTGTTCAGATAGAATATACATTGTTCAATTTAGTTGTATGTAGTTTCGTTTCATAACTAATTAAGACTCCGGCCTTATAACTTAATACATATTTGCAATCTGACGTGACACGTCGAGATTATATTTATATTATGTTTTTGAGACTGAAAAACTCACTTTTTCCTCTAATCTTTTTTATAGTGGTTAAATCGTAAAATAAAAACATAAAGGCTCATTGATATATTATTTGAAAAAGTTTAACAATTATTGTATCTTTGAAGACCTCTCGCTTAAGATTCTAATTACAAGTTTCAACATCACAAAAATAGAGTGTGGAAAGAAAAGAATTTACCAGACACTCATCACAAACTACATTTGAATCTCTTACGGGGACAATTATGGGCGGATTTAAATAAATAAAAGTTGGAACAAAATCTAGATAAGTCAAAGTAATGAACTTCATAGTAATATGAGTTAGGTGAGGGATAGTATGTGAGCTGGTCATCACTTCAATCAATGCAAGGAATAACCAACTTGCTTTGTACCAATTACAGATCAAACCTTGCTCATTCACAGCTGGCTGCTTTCTAGCGACGGTGCTATTTTCTTAATCTAATACTCCATATAAAACAACATTTTATCGGATTATTAATTAATGATTAGTTATTTTAGAAATTTGTCTATATTATTATTTTATAAGCGATATAGTTGTATGAATATTTTTAAAAATTTTAGTGAAAGGACTGAAACTAATTTTTTTTTGTTTTTGTAAAGTGCGTCTTGCTCCAACCAAAGCTCCTCAAAACCAAGTGAAACTATGAAAGTGCGGGTATTTCTACTCTTCGTAATTCCAACTCCATACATGAACCAAGTGGAAACTTTACTTGACAGTTGTAGCTCCAATGCCCCACATAATCTTCATTCTATCTCAAAGACAAAGAAATCAGTCCGGGTCAAGGTTGAACAAGTCCGAGCAAGTTAAGTAAAAGTAACGAGTCATGTCACGATCAAGTAGTCCAAAGATGTTTTAGGATTAATATGAATGTGTGGCGCCGTAGTGAGTCATAACACAAGTCATCTACCGTAACACTGGGTCACCCCGATACACAAAGCATTATATATTCACGCAGAGGTCTCGGGAAGGACCGCAATCATGAGATATGATAGACTAATTTTAATTTCTTGTTACGATTGGGCAAGAGTTTTTCATTTTTTTTATTCAATAAATTTAATATTATTGTAAGAGAATTGGGTGGCTTATTGAGTACTTTAATTTAGACATTCAGATAATGGGTTGAAAATCAACTTGTTGGTTAGTATTTTAACCAAAAAAAAAAAAATGACGGGTTATACTTGGTTGAATCTGTTATGACCCTTCAGTATAATTATATAACCTACTCAACCTTCAATCTTAGGACAAGTTGAAGAAATCACATAAATATTGGATTAATTATATTCTGACACCCATTTAGTGAAGACAAGTTAGTTTACTGATGGGTTTATCATGCCTTTATTTATTTGGTAATAATATCGAATTGGGTAAGGTTTCACCTTTAGTGATCGATATTATTGCTGAAGGAAGAATTACTAATGACTACCTCGTTTGTCCCAAATCAAGTCGTATAAGTTGACTTTCAAAATTGTTAAATTAATCTTTTTTTTAAAAAATTTATCAAACGGCAACCTGTTTTGAAATACTGAATTATTCGTGTTTAAATAATATGAAAAATGACCAAAAATGCTCTTTCACTAGTGCGAAAAGGATCATTATGTCCTAAGTATATTTTTGATCCACCACAATGAAAACACATCCTAGGTAGCCTGAAATTCTGATGTCGTGGACCGCCCAAACCAGAGGCTAATGTAGTGTTGAACCGACGGGTTCAATTGAACCCATAATTTTCGATGCGGAGTAAAAATCTATATGTAAAGATTCATTAAAAAATATAAAAATGCTAGATATGAACACATAACTTTAAAAATATAATGGGTTCAATTTTGAAAATCTTAAAAGTTTAACACGTAAGATTTAAATCATGACTTAGTTAGGGATACTTTGGTCCCTCCCTTTGACTTAGTTAGGGGTACTTTGGCCCAACCCCTATTTTATCCCTCCCTTTGCGTCTTCTTCCACCACCACTTCCCCCTTCACGCAACCACCTTTGTTACAATCACCTCCTCCTCCTAGTTAGGGGTACTTTGGTTCAAATTTTATTTTCACATACAGAAGTGGTGATTTCTCAATATTAACAAGCAGTCCAAAAATACGTTTTCATCTTACAAACAAACACAAAAGACAGGCCACTGATTTGGGCCAATGAAAACTTTCGAAACCGGACTAACCCTCCGGACCAGCCCAAACACAGGCCGGGTGGGCTTGAAACGCCCGCAAAGAAGCCCAAGTCCCCGTTTCAAATCCTAACGGCTAGTTTGCTAACTCGCCGCCTTCAGAACGCTCTAACGGTCACTTCATTTTTGCCTGTCCGCAAACCCTATTTCCACAACTATAAAGTCATATTCTCTTTGCCCAAACTTCATCATCTCATTGCATTACTCTTTCTGCAAATTTCTGTCTACATTTCTCGATCTTCTTAATAGTAAATCCCATTCTTCAGTAACTCAAAATTAAACTTACTTGCAAATTTTCTTTGATTCATCAATGGAGACTCCATCATCAACAACAAGAAGAGTGACAAGATCACAAGCCTTGGCTGCTGCAAACAGTGCTAACAAGATCCCTCTGTCAAGTAAGTTTTTCTTACCCTTTCATTTCTAAATTGTTTATCTGATTTTCTTTTTTCCAAAAATTCATTTCTCTATTGCTCTTTTCTTGTTCAGAGAAAATTGATGAATCTGAGAAGAAAACAGTTACACAATCAAGACAAAGAACTGGAAAACAATCAGCTTTGATTGACATAACAAATGATTCCCCCATTGTTGGCTTAGCTATGGGGAATTTAGAGACCCCATCTTCTGAAATGTCCAAAAAAAGGACTAATGGTCAAGCCAAACACTGCATTACTCCTGGATCTGGGGAGGCTTTGTTGAGGGGGCAAGTTAAGACTTTGTTGCAAAAAGTTGAAGAAGAAGCCGTGCTCTCGAAAATTTCATTGGAAAATAGGCCTTTTGTTCATCTCAAAGGCATTGTTAACTCTCCAATGGGTCTTCTTGCCCCAACTCCAGCAAACACTCCTCTTATGGATCTCTCTGTCAATGAGTTGCCTGCTGTTACTGCTTCCCCTGTTGAAGACAAGCTTGTCATTTCTCAGGTATAAAGAAAGACTCATTCTTGATTTACTTGGGTTTCGTTTGATTATTATAGATATTAATGATTTGTTTTTTTTATTTTATGTTATAGATAATGAATGAGATGTTTGAGGAGGAAAAGCAGGGGAGTCTTGAATCTGAGAAGAGTTACATAACAAGATCTCTGCTACTTGATTTTTCTGAAAAATCTGAAGGGTCAGAAGAATCATCAGTGTGTTCCTCTGTGGTGACATACCAAGGAGGTGAGGCTGAAAGTAAAGAGAATGACGACAATTCATCTATGTGGTCGATTCAAGTGAATGCAAGTACTAAAGATGATGAAGAAGATGAGGAAGAAGGAGGACTTGAAGAAGAAGAAGAATATGGAGATTTAGTTGATGAACTGTGTGAAGCAATTAGCAAGATTAACATGAATGCAAAGTTTGAGGGAAAGCACACCCGTTTTGTGTACAACAGTGAAGATGAGATTGAAGGAGTTGAAGAGGAGGATGCATCTGCTGCTTCGCCAGGTGTCTTGCATTTGAAGGGATTGCCAACTCCAAAAGGGAAGCATCTTCGTTTTCCTGAGGAAAATGAAGAACACTAAATGAAGAGATTGTTTAGCTTTTTGTTGCTGTTTTTGGTTCTTGACAGACACCTGCTCTGTGGTGGTGTTATATTCTCTATGGATGTGTTTTGTCTTTTTGGTTTTTGTATTGCTGCTGCTATATTGTATTCTTTTGGTTCATATTTGATTTGGACCATAGAAAGTATGCTGCCATATTGAATTAATTCAAAATCATCTCTTTTCAATTCTCTTTATTCCATGCTTATGTTAAGTGATTTATCCAAAGTCTAGATAAATTCGTTTATGGAATGGAACCCCTCTCGAGCACACCAATTAGTTAAAGTAGATCAGAAACTTTGGACCTACCAAGATTGTGTAGATCAGAAACTTGAAGTGGGATCAACCAAGTGTTTTACTAAGAACAAATTATTAAACTCAAAAAAGGTAGTCCCAGTCAATAAGAGAGGAAGCTGTATAACTGATCTCAAAGGAGCAACGACTGGAAGAACCAGTAACAAAACTAGAGGTACAAAGATTAGTGCAAAAAAGCATTAGTGCACCACCATCAAGTGAACATAGTAGTAACAAACCTTTTACCGAATGTAGATAAGAAATCATACAGAAGGAGAGATCCAAGATTCATTTCCAAATGAAAATTTACTTGCACACTTCCTTTGTTCCTTTGAACTCCATTATCGTTTTCCTTACTACGCATTTACAGCTCTCTCAGCTTTGTAAACCGACAAATCCTCTCTCGACATCCAATCGTGACCTTCCTAACCTTGGACTTTCATAAATTTAACTTAACAATGCACTACTGAGAGCCCCTCTATTGATTAAGCACCTGGCTTCAGCATTACGTCAAATAATTCGATTGTCTTTGCTACTTTAGCTAGAACGATCACGGTAATATAAATCAAAAGGCTGATATATTTACAAGTAGCTCCGAAGGATGATACATTCCCTGCACTATGAGCTTAACTAATTCCACTGTTGCTGACTTAGGGAATTTTCCTCTAAATAATAAGTGCCTAGAAAAAACTGGCTGAAAAAGGTATCATTTGTATACACGGCAATAATATTTACAGCATTATCTTAGCTTGCATCCCCTAAGGTTAAATAAGAGACTATACAGTCGGTACTTAATGTTAGATTACTACTAGACACCTAAAACTTAGTATTAGATTTTAAAAAAATCAGAACCAAGGGTGCCATGTTGGATCCATCATGCACAAGTTCCTTGGAGTAAGGGCAGCTTCAACTAACTCCGCTACACCCCTCTGCACAGATTGTGGCGGATCCATGCCATTCTCCTCCTATACAAGTAGAAGCAAAAACACCACAATGTCACAATGTAGGCATTTTAAATAGATATTAAGTAAATATTAACTTATCTAAAGCCTGTAATTTCAGTCATACAGATATGTGGGGCCATATAATTCATACTGAACTACACAGGAGATAGCAACTGCGCCAATTTTATTGAATCAGGAAAGTGGTAGTACCATTACTAGGTGAGGAATTTTGAAAATTTATGTAAATAGCACAAAAGAGGGAAGGGAAAAAAAGTGAATACCTCTTCAGAGATGTACTGTGGGGCTATTCCATTGATCCGTCCAATGACATTCTCAACATTTATAGTGACTTTTTGTTTGAAGTCCACGGGGTTCAGACTACCTGCTCCTACAACAGGGGCCAGAGGCATCCCAAGAGGTCTTCTCCAAGACCAAGATAACAGCTCATCTCGAAAAAACATAGCCAGATGATACCATAAGTGCTGGCTTTGCTGCAGATTGGAATTTAAGTGAAGCCATCAGCATTGAGGAATTAAACAAAGTAGAAAATAAGATGTATATTAGAAGTAAATCTTACCTTAGGAGAGACCACAGCCTGCGCAGCCGCACACATGGCAGAAACAACTAAACCTTCTACTCCAAAATGAGAGAAAAATGCTTGCAAATTTCTAGTCAAGCGGAAGGGCACCGGTTCATTAAATTCAATCATTCCATTTGAATCATATGCAGGATGGAAATCAGTCTGGAAAATTTTTCCAGTGTTTTTAGCAAATAATATCTTGTTTGGAGACCTTCCACCAATTTGTAGCATGAAAGACATAAAACTAGAAAGAGCCAACTGGATAGCAAACTGCTTTTTGAAAGCCCACATGTGATTGCCACTCAATAGAGTTTTGTACATATACTGTGAGAAGATGCTGTCCGTGACAAAACTTTTTGTTATCTCATTGTATGCTTGAAGACGGAGATCAACAACAGCATCTGGTGAAATCTGACCAGATATTGCTTGGTTGAGTTGCTCCTTGAAAAATGTGATCGGTAAATCCGCTTCCCGGTCATTTCTAGCACAATGGTTCTCATAAACCTCAAGGAAAGTGCTGTACATCAGATCATCCTCTACCATGCGAACCTATTACATGAATTCACATGGAGTTATTCCAGAGGAAAAGCTCAATACAATTTCAGTGAACAATGCAATTTGCATCACTACCGCAATTATATTACAACTGAATAAAACATGGCTGCCTCAAAAAGTGGCTTCCCTATTTCTGCTAATAGAGCAAAAACCGGACAATGTAACACTATTTTATGAGGTAAAGATGGGTTTAGTAATTACCTGAGACCACACGGGTATAATAATAGGAGTGTGAATGCAGATGTGCCGCCGTCGTGATTCCTTGTGCTTGTCAAACATCCGATTCATCACACGGAAAAGCTGTAAAATCCGTTCATCACTTCTCGCATTTGGTGTTAAAGATGTCTGAACAATAAAATGGCGCTGAGAACCATCTGATCCAATCAGAGTCAGACGGCGGAAGCTGCTTCCATGTCTCCGCACTATTGGAATATCAGCTCCCACCCTGTCTAACTTCACAGTATGATCTGGCGCAACTTCCTAAATGAAAGACAAAAAAAATCAGGGTGAAGCACCATAATATCTGGTAAAGCAGAAACAGAAGAAAAGGGAAACCGAGAAACAAGTCCCGTTGAACCATGGATACATTTTGTCATCTATATAACTAAAGCCTTATGAATACATTTTGCACCTGGAAATTCATGTCCCAGTTTTGGTATGGGCTTTTATTGCATCCTTTTGACTTTACATTCTACTTGCATTTGGAAAGGAATGGACTAAGATACTTGCCTGATCGGTAAAATATTGCCCTGGAACTTCCACATCAACAACATGAAAATCTCTCAACACCCTACTTTCATCTTCCAACTTCAGCACAGCTGGAAAGCGGTCCTCCACGTTGCTTTGCAGGACATTTTTCCAATGCTTCAGTCTTTCAGTAAGTTCAGAAAGAGTTGCTGGAAATGTTGCAGTACTGTCAGGATCGAGATCACGTTCAAAATCCTGCTTGTATTCTCTTACAAATTCAACATGTTTGTTCACTGCATCTGCTGAGAAACATGCTCTACACACACCAGAAAGCTCCTTCTTCAGTGACTGAGGAACTTCAGCTGTAGTTGCAGTAGGGTACTTGTAGCAACGGTGAAGTAGAGCATTAACAACTGCCAACAGTCTCTCCTCTGGCAAAGTGACGAATCTGGATCCGATCTCAGTGAGCAAGATCTGAGATATTTTTTCAGAAGACGCATCAGCAAATCTACTTACACTTGAATGACAAAATAAATTTAAAATTGGTAGGGTATCCGTTTTGAAAAATCAAAATATTTATTCGTACTACACAAGTTGGTGTTTTTCTTATGTAATACGAGTACTTATTAAGCTTCCAAGAATCAAACCAATAATTTGGTAATTTCTTTTACGCCAAAATTACAAAAGCAGACAAAAGATAAGTCACGACTTTGAGCCCCTCCAAATGCTTCATTTTTTTTAATTTTCATTCTCTCCATAATGTCCAAGGTACACAAAGTATGAAAACCAGAATTTATTTTTCTTTCAGATGGTATCAATGAAAAGGTGCACAAGTTAAAAGGTTCTGAGAAAACGTAATATCCAATCCTTTTCCTTATCGAATAGCATCCTTCTACAGTATTAATGTTTCACAGCTGTATTAACTGAAAATTGGACGGGTTATCTCATCTAACCAGACTTTTATTTGTGAAAAATAAGCAAGACCAGTCACCTCAAGTTCACTGGCAAGATTAGAATGTTTGCTGCGTAAAGTTTCCATTATATCTTTGGCTGCATCAAAAGCACTGGCAGCAGATGCAACCAGAGTCAGAGCACTATTACGGCGCAATGCAGCTTGACCACCATCACCGCCTGATGAACTCTGGTGTACGGACTGGTCATTACCGGAGGGCATACTATTGTCTGGCCTTTCAGGTTCCTGAATTTGAGAACTACTGCCATCATGTGACCCAACACCTCCACCGGACTGAGCTCCCTGGGGAATATGATTGTCAGCAGCTGATGAACCCCCACTCTGGCCAGCCATTCTAGCATTCCCATCAACAAGGCCCATAGATCCAGCTGCACTGGCACCAGCAACATTTTGCTGCATTCTCTGCTGTGCCATTGCCATTCTACCATATTCAGACTTATTTGCAACATCACGGCGCTCAAGCAAATATGTTCGCAACCAGTAATACAAAGCCTACAATTACATGCAAGATGGCATCAGCTCTGAAGGTCATTGAGAATATCAAACACACAAAACACCGACAATCACAACATTACCTGTGGATAGACGGTAGCAACTTTTAATAGCACAAGCTTGCAATGTGGAGCTTCCGTCCTCTGCAAGGAAAGTAATAACTGTGGAATCCAAGAAAGCCAAACCCAGTGGGGTATCTGTTCCAGGTACTTATCAAATGCCCTCCCTACGGGTTCATTTGGAGTATCGAAACTGAGAAGATATAGAACCCGTGCAAGATGGCTTCTGGAATTAGGAATACCAAATTTGATGCCTTGTAAAAAGCAGCTAACTGCATACTCTAACCAAATCTCTTCGTGTGTTTCCTTATAAGCCTGCCACGGGTCAAAATATAGCATCTTAAGGAATTCTTTTTTTTTTTAAAACAAAAAAAATTCCCGCAATAAGCAAATACATAGGGGCAGCCCGGTGCACTAAGCTCCCGCTATGCGCGGGGTCCGTGTAAGGGCCGGACCACAAGGGTCTATCGTACGCAGCCTTACCCTGCATTTTTGCAAGAGGCTGTTTCCACGGCTCGAACCCGTGACCTCCTGGTCACATGGCAGCAACTTTACCAATTACGCCAAGGCTCCCCTTCAATAAGCAAATACATAGGGGCAGCCCGGTGCACTAAGCTCCCGCTATGCGCGGGGTCCGTGTAAGGGCCGGACCACAAGGGTCTATCGTACGCAGCCTTACCCTGCATTTTTGCAAGAGGCTGTTTCCACGGCTCGAACCCGTGACCTCCTGGTCACATGGCAGCAACTTTACCAATTACGCCAAGGCTCCCCTTCAATAAGCAAATACATAGGGGCAGCCCGGTGCACTAAGCTCCCGCTATGCGCGGGGTCCGTGTAAGGGCCGGACCACAAGGGTCTATCGTACGCAGCCTTACCCTGCATTTTTGCAAGAGGCTGTTTCCACGGCTCGAACCCGTGACCTCCTGGTCACATGGCAGCAACTTTACCAATTACGCCAAGGCTCCCCTTCAATAAGCAAATACATAGGGGCAGCCCGGTGCACTAAGCTCCCGCTATGCGCGGGGTCCGTGTAAGGGCCGGACCACAAGGGTCTATCGTACGCAGCCTTACCCTGCATTTTTGCAAGAGGCTGTTTCCACGGCTCGAACCCGTGACCTCCTGGTCACATGGCAGCAACTTTACCAATTACGCCAAGGCTCCCCTTCAATAAGCAAATACATACCATGTCACAATAGTTTCCCCAACTAATCCACCCCTTCGGCAGATTCTTGAAAAGGCTGATGGCATTTGAATAAGCAAGATTAGCCCCTTCGCAATCATTAAGCTTCAACAGAAAGTCTCCCTTGAGGCGAAAGATTTCAGCTTTGTGTTTAACAGAAAAATACTCCAGATTAGTACTGTTTATCAAATTAAGGCCGCTAGTCAGCTCTCCCTTCATTTCTAGATAAGCCTTTGCTTGTTCTCTTATTTTTACAAAAGCCTCCTGTAAACATACGAAAGAAAAGCACATCAAACCATGTATATCAAACTATTTAAATTTGCATCCTTTTTCTTTTCAGGATACTCATGTCTGCTCTTCTTTTTTTTGGGGGGG
>AWOL01S0034655.1:29604-55907 GCA_000715115.1 Nicotiana otophora | reverse complement strand
GGGGGGGGGGCGGGTGTAGGGTGGGATTGGTAACACATTTCAAGCATTAATTAATTGAAAAAAGTGACTGAGGCATTTTGACCCCTATTTCTTTTCAGCTTCTTTTTCAAGAACAGGATTCAGCTAGTCCCATTTATCCATTAAAGTGTTTCCCTGGGCCTTTATCCAAAGAAAACAACTTCCAAAATTGTTACAGAAATCGAAAGCAAACAACCTTACAATATGTTGAGGAACTAGGGAGGAGGTGCAAAGCCATTCATCACATGCATTCACATTATCCATTTCACCAGTGTATAAGAATTTTCACCAAGAAATATCTCTAAGGAGACAACAAGAACATCAGACTACCACGGAAATCAGCAGCATGTTCTTACAGAAAAGGACAAGTATCAAAACATGCAATACCTGGGACAAAGAAAGATCCCCCCTGACATGGTGAACAATCTCCGCCAATAGGCTATAAGCCAAAGGCCTCAATGTCTCAAAACATGCACGGCCGGTTCCAACAAGGACCCTGAAGGAGTTTAATTTAAGTTCAATGTCTAGGACAAATGTAGGATAGATGAAGATGTAACAATATAACACACAGAATTATAATGGTATAGTTAAAATGGAGCAGTGCAACGGAAATGTAAGCAGATACAAGGATGCCACCAAAGGAAAAGACAAGTCTATAGATCACTTGTAAAATCGGTAATGTAACAAGGGAATGAAAAATGGGCCTCCAAGGCTATACATACACAAGACATGTGTCGCAAAAAAGATGTGAGGATAGATGTGCGGTCATACAACATAAAGTGCAAGTAGCACCACACAGGGGTGATTTGGTAAGCCAACAACAAAGTCATCAAGGATTATAATCATCCAATGTGCAATAAATAATACAAAATTTTGGTACAAAATTCATACCGGTATAGCTAATACCCATAACCAAACATTGGAGGAGTGTAATCCCAAATTTTACACCGGGATTAGTCCCGGCAACCAAACAACTCCATTGAGAATAAAACAAGAGTATGTCATTTGAGTTGATTTTCTTGTCCTACATAGACCTCCAACATACAGCAAGTAGCACACAAAGAGTAAAACAAGCGGATATTGCTTGAGATATGCTTGGCCATATCCTATATCGACCTCCAAATGCACCGATCCACATGTATTACCCGGCTTTGGAGCTTGATGCAGTCAAACTTGACCCTATTTCAAGGTTGCCGCTAAGCAACATTTTCTGATGATGGTGAAGAGTATTCTCACACAATGTTTGTTGGCAGGTCGGCTTCCTGAGTTTGAGTCTAAGTCTTTTTAATCTATTTAGAGATTTCTACGTAATATAAAAAATGGAAGACCTCTACTGTTAAAGAACAACTATTAAATATTGGAATGGAACAAGTCCAAATGAAGCAAAATGGATAGTGAGGCTTAATAAAATCAACCCCAGCTAACTCACGGTTGAGGCTTAGTTGTGTTGTTTCCTGATCATTCTCGCGACACAACTTTTATTTCAAAGAACACCAAGTCTCTCTTTGATGACCACTACAAAAGTGTTGAAAAGAAAAAATCTTTTCGGTAATTATCCGGTGGTACTATATAGTGCAATAGAGCACTATATAGTGTACATAGTATGACTACTATTTTAGCAATTATTCACGTGACATTTTAAGTGAGTCATTCCCTTTTATTTTTTTGATAAGGTAAATTGTATTAATCAAAAGGGAGAAAAACTCCCGCATACAAGAAGTATACCAAAAAGTAGAGAATTTACATAAGAACATGATTCTCTACAAAAGACGCCAATCTTCTACACAAGTAGGGGCTATATGTGTGCACCAAAAAGCGATCAAAGATAAAAGACTATTCTTAAGATGTGAAAACGGATACTCAATCCCCTCAAAAACTCTCCTATTTCTCTCCCCAGACTATCCACATGAGAGCTAACGGGGCGAACTTACACACCTTTTGCTTGCTTCTTCTACGGAAACCGGCCCAGCTATATAGCATTTCCTTTACAGTGTTTGGNGCGAACTTCCACGCCTTTTGCTTGCTTCTTCTACGGAAACCGGCCCAACTATATAGCATTTCCTTTACAGTGTTTGGCATCACCCATTGAACACCAAAAAGATTCAAGATTTCCCTCCACAAACCCCAGGACACAGGGCAATGCATCAGAAGATGATCAACTTCTTCCCCTGAGCTTTTACACATGTAGCACCAACTAACAAGTGTAATTCCTCTCTTTCGCAGATTTTCAGCTGTCAAGATCACTCTCCTCGCAGCTAGCCTCATTCCCTTTTTTTATGACGGTGGTATTTGAACCAGCTTGCACGCACCCCTACTATTCCACGGGAAACCTACTACCTCCCACTAGCACATTTATTGGGTAATTCTGTCCACAAGGACAAACGGGAAGAAATCACCTAGTGTTTTCGTTTTACCTCCTATAGGATCTCAACATGACACCTCACGGTTCTCCTCCCGCTCCATTGGCTACTAGACCACACCATGGAATATTTCAAGTAAGTCATTCTCTTAAACATCTTACTATCCTTCTCCACTCAACAACAACAACAACAACAACCCAGTATAATCCCACTAGTGGGGTCTGGGTAGGGTAGTGTGTACGCAGACCTTACCCCTACCCTCAGGTAGAGAGGCTGTTTCCAAATGACCCTCGGCATCCTTCCCTCCAAGAACTCCCCACCTTGCTCTTGGGGTGACTCGAACTCACAACCTCTTGGTTGGAAGTGGAGGGTGCTTACCATCAGAGCAACCCACCTTGTCTATCCTTCTCCACTCACTCTTTCGAAAAAGGAAAAAAAAAAAAAAAACATTTGTGTCAATTTTTTCTTTATTTTCACAATGTTAAAGTATAGATATTTAATCACTTTGAAGATTTGAATTTATGGTCTCAATCCAAAAGTCATCTTTTGTTCTTTTTCTTTTGGACATCAAGTCCCTTCTTTGAAATTGAATTTCTGATCATCGTTTTGGCAACTTTTTCAGTTACACATCAACTGCCAATCCAAGTACCAGTGAATATCCTAGAGAATTGTGCCAGCATATTTCTTTGTTTAACCAAGCACAAACTTATTTCCTTTCGTACTACAAGAATTGCCATTTTTGTGCAACTACAAACGACTTTCCAAGGGTAAGAATTCCAACATAACTCTTTTTCGACAATCATTCACTATTCCAAAGATACTTTTTTCGATAAAGACTATTCCAAAGATACAATCAAGATAATTGTTCCCTAGACAAGTATACCAGTGTTTCTTACATTCAAAATAAGCAATTCAGTTTTATTACTTATAGTTTAAGGGGACATCTTGAGAGGAAATAGAAATATTATGCAAAATATTCTTTGTAATTATGTAAGTCAAACAAAGAAATATAAAAGTTTGTATCATTTTTTATTAATCCTACTAAATTAAATCTCAAGAATAAGATAACTTTCCTAATTTAATGGAGTTAAAAAACCTTTCTAAGGAGCCCTCCAACTGTATGTTGTTAGTGAGAAACAATTCGACAATTGTTTTTCTATTATATTCTCCTTTCACAACTTCTTTTCTCTTGCTTGTCAAAGAGCACGAAGAGACGTAGCCTAAGAAGTGGCAGCACTATTCTTTCAAAGATCCAGCAATTTGGGTGATTTTTGAAGGTAAGAATTCTAAATTCTCCTAGACTCACACACCAATCACCATCCTATTTCAGTTAGAAATCTCCATTTTCAAGATAACCTCATATGAGTTAAAATTCCAGCATAATTAAAGTGATTACTAAGACAAAGTGATGGACATTGCAACTTGCAAGTTCCTCTGAGAATGGTTATAGGTCATACCTATTAACTAGGCAGCCGGCACTCAA
Organism: Nicotiana otophora; assembly: GCA_000715115.1. Classification (NCBI taxonomy): domain Eukaryota; kingdom Viridiplantae; phylum Streptophyta; class Magnoliopsida; order Solanales; family Solanaceae; genus Nicotiana; species Nicotiana otophora. Next base: position 52,046 of record AWOL01S0034655.1, on the reverse strand, counting down.
ATCTATGAAGCCTTAGAACAATTAAAAAATTATATCATTAAATAAGGTAAAAAGGGAAAAGAAGAATATGGAACAACAGGCAACTGTACATGCAACCGGAAAAAAAACAAGCCAGTTATGATGCAATATCTTATTCTTTTACCATCTAGTGTGAATCAAGCTATATATGATACTATTGTCACTTTATCTTCTGCCTCCTGGACGCAGATAATGTGAGTGCTGCATATCTTTCACCTCTAGCTGTTGCGACTTAGCGCATTCTTTTTCTTGTGGAACGGCGACAGTTTTATTCAATATTGATGGCTATCCTACTAATACTATTTCCAATCCACCCTTTCCATTTGTCTGCCGCAAAAGGCGCAGTACTTAAGCACAGTTCAATAAACCTAGTTCCAAAAATTGCCCATAAGCCCACCTGCAATCCACATATCAGATTCTGCATGCAGTTCAGAAACATCCTAACCAGGAATATATTTCCAGTAATGCCAAACTGGGTCAAAAGGCGAGTAATGTGGGACAAGACAAGTGCAGGGACACCTTCCTTACACGCAATGGTGAATGGGGGACACTTTGTGAACAAAATTTTATGACTTAGAACATTAAACAGTGTAATCAACCTCATATAAGAAACTTAATTCCTGCAGAGTCACAAGAAAGCATGAGCTGTTTTTTCCCAGCCAACTTCTGATTGAAAGTTTACCTCTCTTCCAAAAGCGTGTCAATAAGGGGGAACAACCCCCTCTTGAAATCTGTCCCAAGAACATGTTTCAGGGCCACCAGCAGTTCCTGAAAGAACAAAGTTCAGTTTGCAACTATCGCAAAAGAAAGAGAAATCAGGTTCACAAGCAGCATCTCAAGAAGTTCACCTTTCGGATAGAGACCGAGTCCGAACATGTGACAAGCAGATTCACAATGCTTTTACAAATACCCTCTTCATGCGGCTTAATATAGTCAGCAAAACTCTTCAACAGGTACGTTAAGAAAGAAACTGTCTGCAGATTTGCACAAAAGAAGTCTACTTAGTCTTCCCCCTCAAAATGGAAGGGAAAAGGTAAGTTATCTGAAATTAAGTAGATAAAAGTGAATAGAAAGAAAAAAAACAAAATAAGCACAGACGAACTTATCTCCCAATTTATCGACAATGGAGGTAGAATAGTATTAAAAAGTCTGGGACATCCATTTTTTGGTGAAATAATTAGTAAAACTATGGGACATCCACCTCAAACTTAACGGCTTGTGCTTGGACACATTTTATTTAATAACAAGATTTTAGGCCAATTTGTGTGTACCTCGACTAATTCACCGAGTACCTACTCCTCTCACCAACATAGATACTGGATATTTCTACCCACCTAAACTTAGACATAGGAAAATTTCACCTAGTGTCGCCTCTGATGGCATTCGAACCTTGGTACCAAGGCTTCCACTCAAACTCTTTAACACGCAGCCAGTTCTTTTGGGGTGCTTACACTTGGACATAGCATCAGAAATCACAAAAACAATCAACCCTTGTACTTAGTTTATTTTTTCGGTTGGTGGGTGGTGATATTGAGTGGGGGATGGACTTCTGTTATAGATTTCAACTTCCTATCGTGTTGGTATTTAATGCGCAAAGACCTGACAAATTCACTCAAGAACATCAATTTTTCTAGTAAGGTTACTCTAAACAATGTTATCTAAGGCGAAAAGCACAAAAAAGCTCTAAAGTCCATTGGGGTTTTAAGTGCAAACTGCAAATAAAGCGTGGGTTTTAATGAAGAAAGACACAAATGGAGAAAAAAATACAAATATGTATGTATAGTCCAAGGCCAAAAATTATAAATGTGAATAACAAATATACGGACAAAGAAATTGAAAAAGAATCACAATCAACTGAAATATCAGTGTCGCCTCTTCGGGATTACACTCATTGGCAAGGAAAAGTATGCCTTAGAGCTTTGATGACAACACTGAAGCGCCCGCTAAGCGAGGCGAAGCGCTCAACATATTTTGAGCCTCGCTTTAGGGCTTAAGCACGCTTTAACCACGCCTTTGACAACATTGACTCTAAACGATCAATTATTGATGTTTCCCTAACAATTTAATCTGACATCTTCAATTCAGGAATAGTATATTGATCACATACAAAAATAAGGGGAAAGAAAGCAAATGGAAAGGGAAATATGTCATTTCACCAGCTATCTCTACGCTAATGCCAGCAATTAGTCTAGCAACACTCAGCCACTCTCTACACTAAGGGACATAAAGGGCTGGGGAGAATAACTCCAAAGGGCTTTTTGGTTCACATGCTAGTCATACAGGTTATATAATGCATGGATCATTTATGCGGTGAATAAAAATAAAAGGATTGCTACATGCGGTGATTAATAATGAAACAATTGCTATGCAAGAATTATAGCATTTTTGTCTTTAAATAGTTTATTCCTGTATTGCTACTGCGCCGTATTCTCATTCCACGTGTAATTCCACATAAAATAATATGCAGATTCATGCATAACTTAATGCGGATACTATTTTTGATAAGTAATGGAGATATTATTTAATACCATCAACCAAACGCTCTCATTAGTCATGCGGATATTATTATTCTTATGTGACTAAACAAAACTACATTAATTGTGTGGCAACTGTTTTTTCTTATGTGAGGATTTTATTACTTTACACGAGACTTTATGCTGGGATAAATTGCACTAATACAATCAATCAGACAACCCACAAACCATTGAGCTAATAACAAAATATTTTAAAAAGAAAGGGAAAAGAAAATTATTGACTTAACAACAACAACAACATACCCAGTATAATTTCACATAGTGGAGTCTAGGAAGGGTAGTGTGTACGCATACCTTACCCCTGTCTTGTGGAGATAGAGAGGTTGTTACACCCTCGGCTTAGGAAAGTATAAGCACCACATTAATGAAAAGAAAAACAAGAAGATACAACACCGAGAAGCCATGTAAAACAGCCAAATACTTACTACAATCATTATTATTTTTTATGAAGTAAGAAGTTTCATTAACGGCATCAAGACAATGCAGTAGGTAGAAAAGAGAGTTGTAGCTCCATTACATAAGAGAATACACTTGAACAAGCAGACACTCATGCAATAGCACAAACAATTGACTTGGTAACACCATTCAGAAACATATTTCAGGTCTCGCGGTTCCACAAATACATGTTCAGAAGTAGATTTAAAATTATCAACTTAGTTACTAAAAATGTTATTTCTTCTTTTTCTTTTTCTTTTTCTTTTTGGCTTGCTTCCACACACCTCACTAAACCTACTTCCAATTTTGTTTTTCTTTTCCACAGGTAACCTACTTCAAATTTTCTTTCCTTTTCTTTCTTTTTTTGGATAAGAACCTTAATTGACCGACTTTCCATTTTTAACCATCAATATTAACGATACTTTCACTACATAGAGAAAGAAATGTCTCAATAATCAAATGTAGATAACACCACTCTTTTTGGGTTCTCTCGTCTTGATTCGCCTTCACGAACCACCCTTGGATATTTCAAATATTGTTTGTGCTAATGATAAAGGGAGAGTAAAGTAGCTATGCTGTGATGGTTAGATCTTTCACATGTTACTCCCAATATTAACTTTATAACCACACACTAACAATAACAAAGGAGGTTTATCATTCTATTGGAAGGGTACTTATTTATGCATTGATTCACTCTCCCGCTCCCTATCCTTACTATTTTTTGTTAGTGTTTATTATCAATTTATATTTCTTCAACATTAAGTTGTGAGGGAAGGTGTCATGGTGTATGTTATTCGCATATGACATAGTACTAATTGACGAGACGCGAGGCAGTGTTAACAACGAGTTGGAAGGTTTGGAGACAGACCTAGACTGTAAAGGGTTCATAGTTGAGCAGGACTAAGACAGAATACTTGGACTGCAAGTTTGGTGATGCAACAGAAGGAGCGGACATGGACCTGAGATTTGATTCACAAGTAATCCCCAAGGGAGGAAGTTACAAGTAAAATACTAGGAAGATTGACGAGGATGTCACACATCATATAGGGGCGGGGTGGATGAAATGGAGGTTAGCATCTGGCGTCTTGTGTGACAAGAATGTGCCTCCAAAACTTAAAGGTAAATTCAGTGGTGGTTAGACCAACTATGTCGTATGGGCCAGAGTGCTGGCCACTCAAGAACTCTCATATCCAGAAGATGAAAGTAGCAGAAATGAGGATGTTGAGATGGATGTGCGAAAATACTAGGTTGGATAAGATTAGAAATGAATATATCCGGGTTAAAATAGGTGTGGCTCTCATCGAAGACAAGATGCGGGAAGTGAGGCTTAGATGGTTTGGTCATGTGAGGAGGAGAAGCTTAAATACCCCAGTAAGGAGGTGTGAGTGACTGGCTTTGGTGGGTACGAGAAAGGTAGACGGCGGCCAAAAAGGCATTGAGGGGAGGTGATCAGGCAGGACTTGGCGCGACTTCAGCTTACCAAGAATATAGCCTTTGATAGGAGGGTGTGGTTGCCGAGAATTAGGGTAGAAGATTAGTAGGTAATCGAGCGTTTTTTTTATCTGTACCTTGGGTTTCAGGGTTAGTATGATAGTGCAGTATTCTTAGATTGCTAGTATTACATGTTGTTTTCCTACTATCTTGTTTTCCGCTTCGGTTTCCCAGTATCTTGCCGTTGTTACGACTTGTTGCTATTGCTTCCTTCGCATATTTTCTAGTTCTTGGATTGTTGTTATTATCTTTCTAGCATTTGTGATTGATAATGCTTGTTTCTATTGTTGCTTTTCATCTTCTTGAGCCGAGGGTCTATCGATAACAGCCTCTCTACCTCTTAAGGGTAGGGGTAAGGTCTGCGTACACACTACCCTCCCCAGACCCCACTTGTTAGACTCCACTAGGTTTTATGTTGTTGTTGTGACATTAAGTTGTAACAGAATTTGAAGTTATTTACACGACACAGAGTTCCAATAAGCCCAATGAAACAAGTTAGGCGAACTTTCCTTTCTTCATGTGTCCTATAGTCAAATGAGGTAAATCTGATTTAACGCATTGGGAATATGCTTGAACGGACAGCTAAGAAAGAACAAACACAAATTAGGAAGAAAAAGATGAATTCGCAAAAATGCAGGAGGCCAACAACCCCTGATCATCAACCTGTCCAAATCAAGGGAGTAAAATAAGGTTAAGTAAGTTTAAAGCAGAAAAGGAAAAAAAGACAAAGAAAAATAAGACTTTACCAACCAAAGGATGAAAAGTGAGGACTGTTAATTTATTTATTTTTCAAGAAGTGGGACGAGGACTATTAAAATAAGCTTATGCTTTCTCTTTACTCCTATGTTGTTCCTCTGGAAAAGAAGAGGTAGCTATATATGATAATATAGTACAATTCTGACTACTAATCCTACAATGATGGCCATCTTCGGAGACAATCGTACCATGTAGTACTTCAACAGTTGATGGCCTAATAGTTGATGGGCCAACACTCTCCGGATATTACAGTAATGAAAGAGTAAAATGGTCCATGCATTCTAGTCCTTCTCAGGGACAGCCTAACAGGCAGAAGAAGCCCGCTAGACATTGCTTAGCAGAATGTACTAGGTGCTCCATAAATGAGCATAAAACTAAAGGAAAAGGAACAAGAATAAATATAGAATTAAGTTCTTTTCTCCATTGACAACAATTCAGAGAACTGTCACGAGATATTGTCAATCACTTAATTATCAGAATAGGCCTAGAAAGGAGGTGACTTGCACCAATTTACTCAACAGCTAAAGAGTATTCTCAAGAGAATGAAAACCTTACCTTAACCTGTGCACCCTTGAGCTCAATAAAGTGAGTCTTCAAATGAGGAGGCACCTTCTCAGGACCTGGCACTGATATGGCTGAAACCATCAAGGGCAACAAATGGGGAATGTTCGTCTGGACCAGCCGGCTATATAACTGAAACAGAAACATCACTACCAACGGACTCTCAGTAACTATCTTAAATGATCTCGTACTGGGATTAAGCTGACCAGCACCAAAATACCCCCCACTAGAAGTACTCATTTGATCCACCTCCATTGGCTTCACGTCTGACTCACCCAAAGACGACATAGACGAAGTGGGGGCAGGCGGTGGAGGAACTGCCATCGCCCCACTCTCAAAGAAATAACTCACAGTAGCCCTAAAATTCTGGTAAATTTTACAAACAAAGTCCAAAAAGGGTTGAACTTCATTTTCTAAAGTAGGCCTGAAGTTCCTAAGCAAATCAAAGATAATACGGATGCAAATTAAGCCATTCTCTTCGTTGTCCGTCGTAAGAACGTGCATCGCCACCTTCAATAGATCCTGTACAAATGGTCTTAGGACTTCACTATGAGGAAGCCTATTCAGTATCTCAACCACAATGTTCCTCAGCTTATGTTCAGGATTGTCCGCGAACTGTGGCTTTGTAATTTGATATAAAACACCGGAAAATGCACGAAAATAACATTTAAGAAAATTTAAATACTCCCCTGTGTGTGTTATCTCCAAACTATCCCGTACCTCCATTGCCATCTGTAGTCTTGTTTGAATTGCTGTTAAAGAACAATAAAACAAGGGATAAATATACACATAAAATTAACAAAAACAAAGAGAAGGAAAAAGTATAGTGAAGTGTAAAGGTAATGAAGTACGGAGGTCGGGTTCGAGAAGGTGACGAGAATGCTGCTCGAAATTCTGGATGGGACTCATGTTGTATAATCCCTAAAAGCCGAAGCTTTGAAGTAAACAGACTTGAGAACTAGGGTTTAAGAATGAGAAAGTAAGAAGCTTTTTGAGAATAGTGTGATTTTAAGAATTAGCAGTTGTATACTTGTGATTTGAATGAATTAGGAGTGAAATTGTTGGGTTTTGTGGAAGAACAGTGGTGAATTTCGAAAGGGAAAATCTAGACTAGGGTTTTGGAGAAAAGATGGGAGGGGTATAATTGATGGTGCATCAGACGGGGAAGTAGAATTTGCTGTTTCCCTCTCTCCCGAGACGGAAGGTGTTGGTCCTCCCCTTTCGCGGTGGACGGGCTATTTAAAGTGCGAGACCTTTTTCTTTCTTTTTTTGTGAATCCTCCCCGGTGTTTGTCATAATTGCAGATCATCCCCTAGTGTCTTCCATAGTTATATACATATAAACAGGGTAGGCATAATACCGACCGAACCGTAAACTTCGATTCATTCGGTTACAGTTTTTCGGCTTATTCAGTCGATTTGCGATTTATATTTTCTATAATTTCGGTGTTCGGTTCGGTGCTGAGTTCTGCAACTTCGATTTTCGGTTAAACCGAAAAACCGAAGTTTTCTAATATGGGTCCTAGCCTCCGGGCTACTCTTAAGTTGGCTAGTCCAACTTTTTCACATATTTATATTAAAAATAAAATTTGAAGTCCAAACTCAAATAAAGTCCCACGTTCTAAAAATTATCCCTTTTTGTTTACCAATGCATCTTTCATCATTGTTTGCGTGCGCGTCGTTGATGTTGCTGTCTATGAGATAGTTATATTGTACGTAATATTTGTCAAATAAATTTACATTTCCTACATCAACTAAATGATTCGGCTAATTATATTATAAGTGTCGCGTTTTCGAGTTTTAGTTGCACTAAAACATGAAATTAGTCATATTTTTAGTAGAAAAGTTTGATTTAAAAGCTCAATACGACAAGACCAAACCAACCGAATTGCACCGAAAATCGACAGAATCGAATTAGAAAAAATCGAAAAAACTGAACTAATTTTGGTTCGGTTGTTGGTGCACAAAATAGAAAACCGAAAACCGAAAACCGAACTAACCAAACAAACTGAACTTCATGAAAACCGAACTGGTCGACGCCCACCCCTAGTTATAAATGTCTCATTTCTAAATGCGAGGTACGAAACTAACTGGTTCAATTAATTTAGATTCATACTTTCAAGGACCAATGATGGAGTAAAGAATTCACTGAAAAGATTTTCCAGTCTTAAGACTCAAACTCGATATCTTTGCAAAAGGGATTTTTTCGTTCCTATATAATATTTGAAACTTATTTATCAAAATTATTCTAATTTTGTATATTACCCGCCCTAAATAATTATTACTCATAAATTACATACATTACACCTTAAAAGGCTCCCAATCCATTATTATTGCCTTCAATCAAGGGATTTCGTTACACCATTTTTCCTTTTTCTCTCCTCTCTTCCCTCTTCTCTCCAGAATATTCATCAGTTAACGCATGTTGATCCTTTTGTCTCCTCAACCACCATTACCAATACAAATACAAATACTCCATGGTTATCATCTTCCGTTTCGATGCTGTTGCCGCCGTGTAGCTTCGTCTTTTGGAATTTCAATAAGCGTGGAATTGCTGATCTCTTTCCCTTTTATAGACTTCGATAATGTCGATGAAGCGACAACCACAAAAGGATCCCAACCCCCTTTTTTTAGCAAATATAACTACTAGGCATGCTGCCTAGTAGTTGTTATATTAATAATAAAAGAAAAGAAAAATCCACAAAAGATGAGTACAAGTAAGGGGGCAAAAGCTACAGTATTGTTGTCTCTATCTATGCCTTGGCTATTTAGTCATCTTGCCGCGCCTCTATTGCCATTTGATTGCAGCCTAATTTAAGGCTGCAGACATAGTCTCACGAGGGCGAATGAAATCATAGTTGTGTGGATAATTTCCAAAAGCGTAGGACATAAGCAAACACATACTGCGCTAGACCTTACCTTTACAATCCCTACTGAGGTGTTGAAAATCCTCATCTACTTGCAAGAATGAAGAAAATACAAACAAGGAAGAACTAAGTACTCTATGATCATCACAGGGTTTATAATATACTCTCTAATGATATTACAAATGATAATACTCATGAAATGATAGAATAAAACAAGGTAAAAAATTGATTGTTGCCCGTTTTTCTTCAACCTTGTGAATTCTTCAATTTGTATCACCTTGTATTTGTCTTCAACTATCTTCAACAAGTGTTCAACCTTCATCATTTCTTTTTTGATCTATTGGAGGACCTTGTGGAGGTGGTAGGGGCAACCGCCTTTTTCTTTGCAACTCTCGTTGGAAGTTGCCTAATGACAACTTCTTGTGTGACATTGACATCCCAACTATGTTGCCTCTCATGGGCCTTCTTCTTGTTTTTGTTGGATCCACCTCTTATCTGCCTAGGTGAAAGATCTCCCTCCCTAGCTATATTTTTAAAAGGTACGTCCAATAGTTCTTCCTATTCGCCATCTTCATAAAAATCTTGACCCTTATCCGACCCTAATGCTTCAAAAGGATTGTATCCGGCCACTAATGCTCCTTTCTTATTCCACGGATTATCAAGATCTTTTAAAGTCTTCATGTCATGAGACACAAGAGCTTGGAGAATATTTGTGGGGGCAAGTTAAATTTCATATTGATTGCATTTGTATTTGTTACCTTTCCAGCAGCTTCAACGTCGTGTATCACCATTGCGTCTGATGCGACCTCAATCTCCTTCGAACATGTTGCCTTAGAGTGTATTTTTTTTATGCCCCCTTGGTTTAAAAAGCTGTTACATTTGGACTTAGACTTCTATGTTTAGGCAAGCTAGTAGAATTAATCTATTCCACGACTGCCTCACCATTTGCTTCAAAATATTTCTGTCCAGAATTGTCATGTGAGCCTTGGGCTGCCTCATCGTCACTTATATCTTGGAAGTTATCTTCATAATCCTAAACCTCGATAGCAAGATATACAACCAACTAAAATGGATGATAGTCCAATACTCATGGTTCTGTTTATAGGACTTCATTTTAACGATACTTGCGTCGATATAAGTGACATGTTGGATTACCTTAAGCGTGTCATTTTACATAACACTTACACTACTAAATCGCAACAATTATGTCTCCCAAAGAATCAACAATTATTCATCAGCACAATCTAAAAGAAAACTTCTACGAATCTAAACTTCATTGCATATTTATATTAAAATTAAACACATAAAAACTCTATCTCTGAGAACAATATATGGTACATCAACATACAAATTAAAAATAAATTTCGTACAAATTTAATGCAAATTTGAATATCTACAACAACATACATAGTAAAAATAAATTTCATACAACTAATTATATATTATACAACTTATTTACAACTTATCTATAACTTTCATACATTATTTCTGTCAAGTTAAATACAACTACAATATCATACAACTTAAATACAATTTTTATACAAATTTTATACAATATGTCTTTTGTATATTTTGTATCTGATTTATACATAGTAAAAATAAATTTCATACAACTAATTATATATTATACAACTTATCTACAACTTTGATACATTATTTCTGCCAAGTTAAATACAACTACAATATCATACAACTTAAATATAATTTTTATATAAATTTTATACAATATGTCTTTTGTATATATTTTGTATATGATTTGTATATATATTATATATTATTTGTATATATTTTGTTTGTGGTGTATGATTCTTCTTCTTTAAAATTCCAATCAAAACTTACTCTCTTAATATAATTTTGATACATATCAACAACTTTATGTAAAGAGATAGTATTGATAAATTTTATACAATGATTCATACATTATACAACTATTTTTCAACTTTCATAGAGCATTCAAATAAAAAATATATATAACTACAACAAAATACAATTTACATACAATTATAATACAACTTTACTACAATTTCGTATATATTGTATGTCAAGTGTTCTTCTTCTTCTTCTTCTTCTTCTTCTTCTTCTTTGAGTTTCAATCTGAAATTCATCCAAAATCAAGTCTAGTCTTCACCAAAACACCCTCAAAATTGAGATATAAACTCCAAATAATATTTCCGTCTGCAGCAACACCCAATCCAAACAAATAATGGTTTTTGAAAATTCAAATTTGATTTCAAGGCTTCAAAGCTTTTTAATGTCTGTCAATGGTGGAGAGTCAAACACCTTCAAAATTTATTGATTGGCATTTTCAATTTGAATACCAATTGTGCAACATGAAAGGAAATTGCTAAGTTAAAACGATTGAAATTCATTGATAAATTTCATTAAAACTCTATACAACAAGAAAGCATAAAAAACAGAGAATATCAAATAAAGAAAAATTGGGGGAAAAACAGAGGAGGAGAGAGAGACGGGGATCAGAGAGAGAGTGACAAGTATAAATGGATAAGAAAATAACTGATATTCCTTATTTTTCCTAATATAAAGGGATACTCATTTAAAACTTATTTGTATATAATTAGTAAATTGTATATGACCATGTAATTAAATTAAAACTTGAGTAGGAAGGGTAATATGATTTCAAATAGTGTATAGGAATATAAAAATACCCTTACAAAAAGCATTTATCATCACACCACGTCATTAACTTTAGGTGACCCACCATTTGTTTGGCATTATATTGATATATTCCTTAATAATTTTTTCATTTGATAATTAAGAGATGCAATATAAACGATATACCTTATTTTAATATTTAACTTTTTTCCTTTGTAAATTATTTTTCTCATTTGATCGTCTGTGGTCAATGCATTGAACTTAGATACAATCACATTGTGTTTATGTGTTACCTTTCTTCTTGTTCTTTGACTTATCATGAGAAAAGTTTATACGGGCAATTCACCATATATTCTTATTTTTGTTGATTTCTTTTTTTATTATTATTACTCTATTATTTTATTTTTATATTCGGTCAAAATTTCCACACATACATATACTAGTGAAGGTGTGTGGGCCCAATAACTATATTATGCGATGCGAGATTTTCTTTTACAATATTTTTTTTTCTATTTGTCTATACGTTAAATAATTGATCCAATTTAAAGATTATTAGTAAGTTTTATAATTTAATATATGTTTGAAAGATATTAATATATGCAAGTAATTACATGATATATAGTATATTTTATGTTTTTATTATATATCTTTGTGTTTTATGTAATCAAACTTCTTTATAACAATATCGTTTATTCCGACAGATTTTTGCCTTCTAGAAGCGATCGATTGTTATACACCTATAAAAACATGTAATATTCCAGTCTTATTTGATATTTGTAAACAAAAATTATTCCAAAAATTAGTTTTTTCAATCTTTTTATGTTTGAGAAACTGACACAATACAAAATGTCACCAACCTCAACTTTTAATTTCTCATATTTCAAGTTCACAAGAAATTTTTATGTTTCAATTTTCTCGTTTGCACTTACAAAATTCATTAATATTATGTCTCAAATAACAGAAAATCGCTTACTTTTTGGATGCATTACATATAACACATGAATCTTATTGAGATAAAAGACATACTATCATAGCTATTTTATACAGTGTCTACAACCTTAAAATATCATTTCAAACGATGTGCTTATTTCCAACTACAACCACTTGAAACTTCTCTTATTTATCAGTTTGAAAAACTAATGTGTTTCAAAATTCTTACTCTTTTTTAAATTGAATAGTATATTATGTATACACTTTTTGTAGTTCAACTATATTTCAAATAATTAGTAAAAGTAGAATAAATTTGTTATCTAACTAAAATTTAAGAAGTTAGAAAATAATTTATCAAGGTAGAACTTTTTTTTTTTTAAGAATCAATACGCCCTAACAATCATAAAAATCAAAAAGCTTAATATAGATCATGGGAGCATTTGAATTTTTAATTAAAGTAGTGTAAAAGCATCTGCTATAATATAATTGACCATCCTTTTGTATCTTATGCTAATTATTTTGGGATCTTTATACAAACAGTGGGCCATATTTGTTGTTTACTTTTTTTAGCCATATACATTGATTCTATACAAATATACACATATAATACATAAATTTTGAATATATTATACCTCTACCAGTTACTTTTAGTTTAAGTGGTTGGATGGACGACTATTTGGGTTAATTTTTTAATTATTTTCTTATAAGTCTGTAATTTAGAATTTTACCTTAAATCTATTAAGATAACAATCTTTTTTGTGTTTATACACTATTTATTTATTCAATCATATTAAATATATTTATGAACGAATACAAGGCTTATTTTAATAGGATAAGTGTAAAGCTATTAATTATTCTAAAATAAGCACATTGTTCAACTTGGTTATAGCTTATGATAATCTATAACCTTTTTGCAAGGATTGAAGTTAAGCCACACAACAGTCGTAAAAAAATCAGGAGCTTTTTGTACACTAATTATTAGTAGCGTCACATGTTTTAATCAGTTTTAACTAAAAATTTCAAGTACAAAGCAGTTTATTTACCGTCGATACTAAAAAAATCTTCTAATAATTTTAAGTGAAAGATGTAAAAAAAAATAGAACGGACATATAAATTTGTTGTTCCATTGCATGGTCAAGGTTCTAATGAGAAGTATCGGAGTAAAAATAATTAATAAAAATCTCAAAAAGTGATGCATAAATTTTAAAAAAATAAAAATTGAAAAGCGTATCACATAGAAACTTCCAAATTACATAACAACATTAGTGTTTTTTGGGTTCAATCTAAATCCTCTCTCTTAAATTCTTATGCAAATTTTTTTTCTAAATTTTGCCTTACAATTTTATGGACTTGTTTATTTAAATGTCCTAAAAATGTTGTGTAGTCGTCTCTCATCTTCTATAGTATTAGAAAATTCATCTACCACAAATTAAATGCTTTATCCTAATACAAAATCTCTCATTTATTTTAAAAATTAATCTTCTTGACCTTAAAATAAATTTTGATAATCAATCATTTGAAGTTAATAAATGAATAAGCAAATTCTTGTGAGCGCTTTCTTAGTCTTATTTTACATGATCGGGATACTGGGCAACCATAAATTAATATATTTAAGTCCAATAGAATTTCCTTCCAATCTATGAGTTCAGAACCCATTTGTGGTTCTTTTGGACAAGTGTGACGGAAATGTGTGTTTAAAAAAAAGATTGACATTTCTAAATATAGCGCTCTTTTAAAGAGCGCTATACTTTAACGGAGTTTTGACTATTAACGTATAACGCTCTTTAAAAGAGTGCTATTTATATATAACGTCACTGTAAATCGCGCTATACAGCTATGCATAGTGCGGTATATAACCGCTCTATACCTGTTTTGTGGGCCCACCAATAAGTCTCTTGCGTTTAACTGACATAACAATAATTCAAATGGGTATAACGCTCTTTAAAAGAGCGCTATACCTAAAAAAATTCAGCCCACCGAGCTAGGCATTGCCTTATTTAAAGGCGTTAGGATTTTACAAAAATCCATTCAAAAATATTCCTAACTCTCGTTCAAATTTTTCTTCTTGTTAAATTTTCAAGCATTTTTTCATAATGTCTGAAGAGCGAAAAGTAAGAGTTTCATTATATTTGGGGGGTGAGTTTGTGGTGGCGAATAACTCTGTGAGCTATAGTTTATCTCCACAATATCATGTTAAGTTGCCACTTACAATGGAGTACGATAGATTGGTATCGTTCTTATGTAATAAAATGAGTGTGAGGAAATGTTCGGTGAACCTTAAAGTAACCGGAAGATATCCGTATTCCGTCACTCCGCAAGGGGTTGCTTGTTACGCTGAGTTTAACATCAACAATGATGAAATTTTGAGGGATTTTTTTAGGACTCCGGATGAATACCGGGAATTTCTTGTAATAAAAATATTGGAAATGTACGCCAAGGTCGAAGAAGTTTGCAATAATGAGTTACGCATAGTAGGGATAACCCTCAGTCATCGGGTGGTTATTTTGGAATAGTTTTTGCCGGACAGGTTCCGGATAAAAGAGTTTGCTCTGATTTAAACTTATCACCACGGGCGAATGAGGAGCGAGGAAATAATTTCTCTCCTGCTTTACATAATCTACAAGACGAGTGGTAAATTTTAATTTTCCTTAGTGTTACGATGAATATTTTTGTTGTATTGAATTTGTATTAACACTCATATATTCCACAGGGGGTACCGGCCAGATATGACTTTTACAAGTTATGAACCCACGCCCAGTTGGAATATGCGTAGTTCTGGTGTGTTGGATCATGGTGATCCATCCGGGAGTCATTATCAACAGGATAATGTCCATCAAGGAATGTCAACACGTTACGACTTGTAAGTGAAGTGATACAACTATATGGAAAGTATTTATTAATTTCAGTAGCTTATTATTTTGTTGTTTGTGTAGTGAAAACGAGCAAGTTGAACCACCTGTCCTCACTCAATTGCCCGAAGACATATTAAATCGGGATCTGGAAGATGCACAAAGTGAGGAAGAGAACACTGATCATGACAACAATGCCGATGATTCCGGAGACGACACATCCTTCCCTCGTGAGGATGGTGATGAGGAGGAAGAGAATGGAGGACCTGATTTGACGAGGGAGTATGCTCCACCCCCGTTAGACCAAGAGTGTACGAGTCCCAAGTGTCGTTTCATTCAAGGAAGATTCCCTACCTTGATAACTTGCCAAGTATGCCGGATGTGGATGCTCTCACAAGGGATTTTGATGAAATTCGGAAAGCAATGTGGGATGATTCTAGACCAACGGTTCTGGCAAAGGGCATGCTTTTTCCTGATAAAGCGTGCCTAAGCAGGGCAGCGAAAATGCACAACGTAAAAGAGTGTCGTGAGATGACGGTATGGGAGTCAACTCCGGAGGTATACAAGGTTGTTTGCCGCAGATGGTTTACGGGTTGTCATTGGATGTTGCGTGCGAGCAAGAAGAAAACAGGTTTGTGGCAAGTGGGTAAATACATTCCCACCCACAGATGTGAGATTGACACATTCAATGGGAATCACTACAACTTAGATATTGACTTGATTTCTCTTGTCCTTATTCCACACCTTGAAGCGTCCATAAGGTATAAAATCAAAGAGTGCATTATATTAGTCCACCAGGAATATGGCCATACCATTACCAAAATAAAGGCATTTCTCGGGCGCAAACGTGCGTTTGAAATTGTTTATGGTAACTGGGATAAGTCATTTGTAGCTCTACCCAAGTACATGGCCGCACTGCAACATTTTAACCCTGGGACAGTTATTGAATGGAAGCTTGACCGGAGTCCGAAAAAACCAGAATATATATTCAATTACGTGTTCTGGGCATTTAAACCAGCAATTGATAATTTTTTGCATTGCCGGCCGGTAATATCCATAGACGACACTTATGTCTATGGAAAGTATGATATCAAGTTGTTGATAGCCGTTGCAGTAGATGTTAATGGACAAATATTTCCTCTAGCTTTTGCTATTTGTGCCAATGAAAGCCAAGAGACGTGAACGCTATTTTTGAACCATTTGAAAGAGCACGTTGTCAAACAGCATTCCGATATTTGTCTAATATCTGATCGACATGGTGGTATCTTAAGTTTTGTAGAGAACTCGCCTGCATGGCAAGAACCGTATGCCTACCACCGTTACTGTGTGAGGCACTTTAAGGCCAATTTCTAGAAGGCACATCCCAACAAGGATCTACATGATTTGATGTGGATGGCAGCAACAGACCACCAAGAGCATAAATTTCGGAGGCACATGGAATCTATCAGACAGGAAGACGAGAGAGCCTATCATTAGTTGATGGGCTTCACAAGTGGACTTTGCATGCGGATGATGGAAGAAGATGGGGAATTCTGACTACAAACGTGTCAGAGTCTTTCAACGGGTTATTGAATTCGGCAAGAGGATTTTCTGTCACTGCCATGGTGTGGATGTCGTTCAAGCAGATGGTGGAGAAGTTTATTGAAAGGGCTGCAACTGCAACGTCATTGATGGAAAGGGGTGTTGAATTTATACCACTGCCGATGAAGAGATTTGAGAAATGCAGGCGGCGAGCACATTGGCATTCATTTTTGCAGTATGATCACGACATAAATATTTTTTAAGTTCGCACTGCTATCCATCAAAACGGGGGGAATAATGTACATACCATAAATAAATCTAGAAGGTTATGCTCTTGTGGGCAATGGTCCATCTACCACATGCCATACTCACATGCCATCGGGTGCTTTCAACATACATGTTAAGGGCCAACCAACTACGTTGATAAACAATATAGTGTTGCTGCTTACTTAAACACCTATAGTGGGCAGTTGCAGTCAGTGGGTGCTGAGCATTATTGGCCGCCGGAACCATTTAAAATGGTGTGTAACAAGGACTATTTGCGTCGAATACAAGTGCAGAAGAGAACGCATATACGGAACTAAATGGATGTTAGCGATACTATTTATGCGCGCAAATATGGTATATGCTCTCAAACAGGACACGACCATCGAAAATGTCCTTCAGCTGGTTTGGGTGGCGGTGGTAATCAAACTCGTGGCGGGTGTTCTTCTAATGTGCCCAACTATCAATGAGTTTATGTTGTAATAAGTAGCTGTTTTGTTTATGTTGCAAGATGTATCAAATAAAATTATGTTTCTATTGTTGTTAAATCTTATTGATATTTAACATTTTTCAGTTGAGTAAATTAATGCATTTCTCCCTCCCGTTCATGTAATCAAAAATAGTATTGGATTAAAAAACGGAAAAATATGTGAATATATTTGATAAATATAGTTGATAAATGTAGTTCAAAAATAGTTGAGTTAAAGGTAGATTTTTGATAAATATGTGAATACACATAGCGCGGTTAAATACTACGTCATGTGAATATATATAGCGCGGTTAAATACTACGTATGTGAATATATATAGCACGGTTAAATACTACGTTATGTATATTTGTCTTGTCGAATTGAAAAGTTGCTTGTCTGAGAAAAAGTTGTTTTGTATCCAAAAGAATCTTTAACACGCAAATCATAGCGCGGTTAAATGCTACGTTATGTGAATATATAGCGCGGTTAAATACTACGTTATGTGTGTTCCCTTGCCTATAAATAACGGGCGCATTCTAGTTATTTTCTGCGCTTAACAATAACCAATAGCAAAACTTTCCATAAAAGCAAAGTTTTTTTTTTACGCTTTAACAAATGTCTGAACGCCTTTATGTACCAAGGTGCCAGTGCGGCAAAAAATATATGATGAATGACTGTTAGGATGATGGTGAAGTTGGACGCCGCTACTGGATGTGTGTGAACAAGTTTTATAGGGTTCCCGACGAACCTTTTTGCAATTTTGAGGTAAGGATTGATGAACCATGTAAGCAGGAATGCTACAAACGATCTTTGAAAAATCTTTATGATTTGACCTTAAAACAGTGTGAATATGAAAAAGAATATAAACGAGAAATTGCGGAGTTGAAGGAGAAATTGAAAGAGGCAGAATTAGAAAAAAATAAGATGGAAGAGAAATTTAAATGGTTGGAGCAGAGAATAATGGGCGGCCAGTGACTAAACAATGACATGTATGTGTTGAGTGTACTACTTCATCTTTATGTTTCCCGTGTCATGTATTTTCATTAGTTGTACTGAATTTAAATTGTGTTAAGTTGCTATATTTTGTGTTTGTGTTATAGTATTAAAATAAAGAAGGAACGGGGAAATAAAAACATAATGCACATATTATGTAAACATAAATAATTGTTGTTATTATTTACATAAAATAATATTTACATAAAATACAAAAAAAAATAAACAATGTATCCCACAGCCTGTGTGCTTCAATGCAGCCGCTGGCCTGAGGCGCATCCCATCCTGCCTGCCTACGCTATCAGGATCATCCTCATCGCGACGCCTCTTTATAGCAGGATGCGCTGCAACATGATCATCAGTGGTGCTGGCAGGATCGGTAGAAGGGGTCGTCGGTCCAGTAGAAACCTACAGAAGAATAAGTCAGCTTAGTATAGGAAAGTATATATTAAGTCACAACAATTTAAATTGTCTTACCATGGTCTCGTCAGGCTCCTGAATATAATCATCCGTCGCAGCCACGTCAGCATCACACAAATGGGCCTCCGTGACGGGCGGGGATGAAGCCTTAATAAGGTTATGGAAAATAAATGAGAAAAGAAAAAACAAATTTAAATTTAATACTAATAAAAACATATTTGCGCCTGTGATGATGAACCATAACTCAGCCGACGCCCACTATCCAAATCTTGGGTCGGCCGATCCTCAGCAACGGTCGATGAGCCTGGGAAGTATGCTTCCCAATCCTCTCCGGTAAAGTCCGTACCTGTGATCAATAATGGACCTGGCGGGGTCACCTGTGAAGTCCTTGGAGTGAGCTACATCCCAAGGTTGTATGACGGCATGCTGGTGAGATACTCATCCGGCTCATGTAGGTCACCCGGTAGATCAGCATCAACATCATCAACATGGGCCTCAATGCCCCCTTGCTGGGGACCACCTCCTCGCCGCCCACCACGACCCGGTGCAGTAGCCCTACCTCGTGGGGCACCCCCACCTCACCCCTACCTTGTGCGACACCCCTGCCTCGCTGGTACTGCTCTGGCGCCACATAAGCATGGTCGTGTCCCAAGCACTGATCCTCTCGAGCTCGCTGTAGTGTCCGGGCAGCCACTTCTGCAACCTACCAGCCGTAATCGTGCAAAGCGGCCGCTCCCTCGCCAGCATGTTGCTGCATCTACAGTCCCATCTCGTAGACTATATGTAGGCTAATAGCTGCACAACGTATAAAATATAAACTACAGAACACTAAGTTACAGTTATATAATTAATAATAATAGAAAACATACCAGGGCCTCGTGCCGCCCGGCGCATGGAACGTACCGATCGCCAGCTTGATGAATGGGATTCCCGACAAAAAGTCGGGTAACGCGGCGATACCAGGGCATATAGAGCTGAATAGTCTCCGTCTGGATCTGTGAAGGGGGGGGGGGAGGCAGAATATGGTCAGCTCGCCAGTCCCAAGTATGGACATGCGCCTCTAGCCATGCTACATATGCGTCGTCCGCCCTGGAACGATCATCTTGCTGATAATTTGTGGCCTCCCATGTAGGCCTCTCGGTATATACTGTGGACGGCCAAACTGGCAAAGTACCCGTTCCGTGGCATGATGCTCCACAATATCGAGGCACATCAGCAGGACGAAAGTGCTCGAAATTAGTCGGTCGACCGAGCAATAATCGGGCAGGCCACCTATCAAGTCATCGTTGTATGGCGTCCAGATGAACTATCAAATAACAACAGAAAACGTGAGTATGCGCAACATATATAAAGCTATACCAAGTAAGTTTAGGTACACATTTACTTGTGTGCCCTCCAACATATCCAACACATCACTGCAAAGGGGGAGATTATGCCGAGCCTCGTAATCTCCTACATATCCACGCCGGAGAACCCACCTCCTAGCTAGAGGGAGAAACGAAGGTGGTACATCCGGAGGTAATGGTGGTAGAGGTGGCTGCAACTGCACGAACCACTCCCATGCCCAAACCTAACATACAAAGTTGACGTAAAGTTTAAGATAAATTTTGACTATATAGAATTGGAAGCAATTAACAGAGTATTCGAATATGTTGTCGCCTGTAGAAGCGGCAAAAATCCACATACGTCATGCTGGGTGCCCATGCTCGCCCGGCACAGATGCCTGTACAAGTAGGCGAGAACAGCAGCACCCCAGCTTTACTGGGGTAAATCATCTAGCAGCTGAAGATGATGAAGAAATCGCAAGCTGACTAGGTTCCCCGAAGTGTTCGGGAACAAGACCCCCCCAAACAGAAGGAGCATCAGCAACCTCGTATACCGGCGAATATGCAGATCATCTGTCTACCCGGTGATGTCAGGGTGCAATATCTCCAAATGTTGTCGAATAGCTGTCAAACTCATGCGACTGGCCCTTGAGTGTGCAATCTCATCATGTGGCCTGAAACCAGTGAGCTGCTGCAGCATGTCCAAATACTGCCCATGCGTCATCTCTTTCATGGCCTGAGGCAGTGCAATGGGCAGTCTATCAACATATATCCCATATAAAACCTCCACGTCCTGCAGCGTGATGGTGGCCTCGTCAATGGGCAGGTGGAAAGTGTGCGTCTCCGCTCGCCACCGCTCTATCAGGGTCGTGATCAAAGACCAGTCGAGCTGCAGCCGCCCGATCTCCAAAATCCTATAGAAGCCCGTATCCCGCAGGCGCTGGACTACACGGGGATGGAGATCTCTGTCCTTCATAAAATCCCACATGTCGTCCACTCTCCTGACGCGGATAGTCTGGGCTAGTAACTCTCCCTCCCATACGTAGGTGGACTTATGATCGCCCTGTAACATTAATAGCTCATCGGAGACAGGTTCGGGATGCATAAGCGGCACGTCCATGTCGTCTACTGTAAATTAAACAATATTAATTGTATGTTTGATATGTAAATTAAAATTATTTTTTATAATTATACAATATTTAATTGGACAGAGTATATATCTATGGGTTCCATGCTCGATATTTGATGCCCAGTAGCACCAAGCTATCCTGAGTTCTTGTATGTGTCAATTTTAATATTTTCGTAATTTTGTATGTTTGATCTGTAAATTAAATAATTATTTTTTAGAATTATACAATATTTAATTGGACAAAGTATATACCTATGGGTTCCAAGCTCGATATTTAAAACTCAGTAGCACCAAGCTATCCTGAATTCTTATGTGTGTCAATTTTAATATTTTCATAATTTTGTATGTTTGTTTTGTAAATTAAATAATTAGTTTTTATAATATTTAATTGGACAAAGTATATACCTATGGGTTCCAAGCTCGATATTTAAAACTCAGTAGCACCAAGCTATCCTGAATTCTTATGTGTGTCAATTTTAATATTTTCATAATTTTGTATATTTGTTTTGTAAATTAAATAATTAATTTTTATCATATTTAATTGGACAGAGTATATACCTATGGGTTCCAGGCTTGATATTTGAGACCCAATAGCATCAAGCTATCCTTAATTATTACGTGTGTCAATTTTAATATTTTCATAATTTTGTATGTTTGTTTTGTAAATTAAATAATTAGTTTTTATCATATTTAATTGGACAAAGTATATACCTATGGGTTCAGGCTCGATATTTGAGGCCCAGTAGTACCAAGCTAT
This sequence comes from Nicotiana otophora, assembly GCA_000715115.1. NCBI lineage: Eukaryota > Viridiplantae > Streptophyta > Magnoliopsida > Solanales > Solanaceae > Nicotiana > Nicotiana otophora. The sequence goes on along the minus strand of AWOL01S0034655.1, from coordinate 30,115 downwards.
CCTGAATTCTTATGTGTGTCAATTTTTATATTTTTATAATTTGTATGTTTGTTTTGTAAATTAAATAATTATTTTTTGTAAATTGGATAGAGTTTGTGTTTGATCTATCAGTATAAAAGATACTTAAACTACATGGATTCTACGCTAAAAGGCTCTACATTTAACTACGCTCAAAAGGGCATTAGTCTTTAAGCAAATAAATAATCTAAACTAGATAAAAACAACAAATACATTTTAATCACAAAACAAACACAAAACACTAATATCTTAGTCCGGATAAAAATAACATACTAATTTAATCGCAAAAATAAACACAAAACAACATGGAAACACATTCAAAACAACTAATATGCATTATTATACGAGTTTCGACATAAACTAAATCGGAATACCTCGATTTATGTTTTTTGGAAAGTCGATGAATTGAAAATTTGAGCCCCAACGAGAAAACCACAACAATAGAAGGTTTGGCTAGGATGTGGGACCTACAATCTTAACTTTTTGTGTGACG
>AWOL01S0034655.1:448-28161 GCA_000715115.1 Nicotiana otophora | reverse complement strand
CCCCACACACAAATTTATATTTTCACTTCTGATTTTTTATTTTTCAGTTTATAGGTTCGATATTTTACGAGTTCCAAAGTCATAAGTTCGGAGGTTTATGTGTTTTGAAGTTTGCGAGTTTAGAAATTATAGAGTTTACGGGTTCGAAAGTTTAGCGGTTCGGAAGTTTATGATTTTTGTGGGTTCAGAAGGTTGTTGGTTCGAAAGTTTGTGGCTTCAGCAATCGGCCGAATGATTGTTATTCCACTTACGGTTTGTTTCTAAATTATTTATGGATACTATCACTACTAAAAATCACATGTTTACCGACGTAAATTACCTACGGACGTCCCTCGGTAATAAGGCTTTACCGAAGGAAGTCCGTCGGTAAGTGGTAGGTAGGTAAATTCTTCCTCAGTAAAATAAACCGACAAATTCCGTCGGTAATTACCGATGGACCCCATCGGAAAGCCATCGGTACATTTCTGACGGATATCCGTCGGTATATTACAAAATAATATAATATTAATAATATCAATACCGATGGATATCCATCGGTAAATTAAAAATAATAATTTAATATTACCGACGGATACCATCGGTAAATTTAGAATTTTAATTTAGTAATTTAAAAATTAAAAATATGAATAAATTCATATTCCGATGAATATCCCTAGGTATTTTCAACAAAATTTAAAAATTTTGTTCAAGTCTACCGACGAACTCCCTCGCTAATTAAGAATTCTGGATTGAAAATGAATAAGTGTTCTGACGGACTCTGTCAATAAGTCCCTCGGTAAATCTGGTACATTTTTTGCAGGGAGTGCTTATTTTTTGATGCACCACCTGCCAGCCAGAACATTACAATAGACATGCCAATATTGCAATAGAAACAGAAATGCAACCACAATAAAGCACAAATTAACGACAACAAAACTTTATAAACTTTCCAAACATCCAAATTATCCCATCAAAATATCAAAACTATCCGACCAAACTTCAAAATGTAATATTCAAAGTTAACATCCGACTAAACAACAATCCAACTAAACAACAATCCAACCAAACATAAAATCACTCATCATCTTCGGATTTTCCCTCGTATTCTTCATCATTTATATTATTTCCATCTAGAAAAATGGTCTGTAGAGGTTAGCGGGTACGATATTGAATACAAACCTCGAATATCTATAAAGTCTCAAATATTGTGGCCAATTTCACACCAGCCTTGATCCTAGAGGTCGATAAAGAATTATTACTTGCCTTGGGGACTAGCTCGGGGGTCTGGACCCTATTCACGGATGGTGCTTCCAACGCGAACGGGTCCAGGTTGGGAATTGACTAACAATGAAGCCGAATATGAGGCTATGATTGTAGGTCTACAACTATCTCAAATCCTGGGGGCTGAGATGATCGAAGCCAAGTGCGACTCTCTCCTCGTTGTTAACCAAGTTAATGGAACGTTCGAAGTCAAAGAAGACCGGATGCAGAGATACTTAGATAAATTACAAGTGGTGTTACATCAGTTCAGAAAATAGACATTACAACATATGCCCCGAGATCAGAATAGCGAGGTTGATGCTTTGGCTAACTTAGGATCGTCAGTTGACTCTGATGAATTTAACTCCGAATGGTGGTGCAATTGATGAGCTCAGTGATAGAGGAAGGTCATGTAGAGGTAAACTCAACAAGTTTGACTTGGGATTGGAGAAACAAATATATAGACTACCTTCAGAAGTGGAAACTGCTATCAGATCCTAAAGAATCAAGGGCCCTTCGAACGAAAGCATCCACGTTCAGCTTAGTTGGGGGCCAACTGTACCGAAGGTCATTTTTCGGACCATAAGCAAGATGCTTGGGGACCGAGGAGACCGATTACGTGATGAGGGAAGTCCACGAGTGTACTTGTGGAAACCACCCGGGAGCGGAATCGTTAGTTCAGAAATTGATCAGGGTTGAATATTACTGGAACGAAATGGACAAAGATGCAAAGGACTTTGTTAAAAAATGCAACAAATGTCAGAGGCATGCCCCGTTGATCTACCAACCGGGGGAGCTGCTTCACTCGGTCCTTTCCCCTTGGTCATTCATGAAGTGGGGGATGGACATCGTAGTCCCTTTACCATGGGCACCCAGAAAAGTGCAGTACATTTTTCTCATGACATATTACTTCTCCAAGTGGGTTGAAGCTCAAGCGTTTGAGAGAGTTAGAGAAAAAGAGGTTATCGACTTCATCTGGGATCATATAATATGCCGGTTCGGGATATCAACAGAGATTACGTGTGACAACGGGAGACAATTCATCGGCAACAAGGTCAATAAGTTCTTCGAAGATCACATAATCAAAAATATTTTATCGACCCTTTATCACGTGAGTGCGAACGGTCAAGCGGAGTCAACAAACAAAACTATACTGCAAAACCTGAAGAAAGGTTTGACCGACTCAAAATGAAAGTGGAAAGAAATTTTGCCCGACGTCCTTTGGGCATACCGAACAACTTTGAGGTCGAGTACGGTGAAACACCGTTATCCCTAATTTGCGGCGCATAGGCTTTGATTCCGATAGAAGTGGGAGAATCGAGCTTAATATTTTGATATGCTATGGAGACATCAACGACGAGGCCATAGCCACAAGCCTAAATTTAACAGACTGTCACGACCCAAAATCCCACCACATGCATCGTGATGGCACTTAGTCTGTAAGACTAAGTAAGCCGATCATAATAACAATTCAATCCATTATTTTTTGAATTCAATACAAGGTTTTCAAAACCAACAACGAAAATATTTAAACAACATTCCAAGACTGATAATAATGAGTCGCGAACTCTAACTGAATACATAAAATGATCTCAAGGATCGAATATACAATACTATTCGAATAATAATTGATAGTACAATAAAATGGAAAGTCTCCAAGGGACAGTGACGACCAAGCAGCTCTACCTTGAATCCTTGCGATCAACACACTAACTCTGCTCGAGTCCAATATCTCCAGTACCTGGCTCTGCACAAAAATGTGTATAAGTGTAGTATGAGTACACCACGGTCAGTACACAGTAAGTATCAAGACTAACCTCGGTGGAGTAGTGACGAGATACAGTCAAGACACTCACTGGTCTAATAACTTGTGCAATATAACATACAAAATAACGGGAAANGTTGATCTACCAACCGGGGGAGCTGCTTCACTCGGTCCTTTCCCCTTGGTCATTCATGAAGTGGGGGATGGACATCGTAGTCCCTTTACCATGGGCACCCAGAAAAGTGCAGTACATTTTTCTCATGACATATTACTTCTCCAAGTGGGTTGAAGCTCAAGCGTTTGAGAGAGTTAGAGAAAAAGAGGTTATCGACTTCATCTGGGATCATATAATATGCCGGTTCGGGATATCAACAGAGATTACGTGTGACAACGGGAGACAATTCATCGGCAACAAGGTCAATAAGTTCTTCGAAGATCACATAATCAAAAATATTTTATCGACCCTTTATCACGTGAGTGCGAACGGTCAAGCGGAGTCAACAAACAAAACTATACTGCAAAACCTGAAGAAAGGTTTGACCGACTCAAAATGAAAGTGGAAAGAAATTTTGCCCGACGTCCTTTGGGCATACCGAACAACTTTGAGGTCGAGTACGGTGAAACACCGTTATCCCTAATTTGCGGCGCATAGGCTTTGATTCCGATAGAAGTGGGAGAATCGAGCTTAATATTTTGATATGCTATGGAGACATCAACGACGAGGCCATAGCCACAAGCCTAAATTTAACAGACTGTCACGACCCAAAATCCCACCACATGCATCGTGATGGCACTTAGTCTGTAAGACTAAGTAAGCCGATCATAATAACAATTCAATCCATTATTTTTTGAATTCAATACAAGGTTTTCAAAACCAACAACGAAAATATTTAAACAACATTCCAAGACTGATAATAATGAGTCGCGAACTCTAACTGAATACATAAAATGATCTCAAGGATCGAATATACAATACTATTCGAATAATAATTGATAGTACAATAAAATGGAAAGTCTCCAAGGGACAGTGACGACCAAGCAGCTCTACCTTGAATCCTTGCGATCAACACACTAACTCTGCTCGAGTCCAATATCTCCAGTACCTGGCTCTGCACAAAAATGTGTATAAGTGTAGTATGAGTACACCACGGTCAGTACACAGTAAGTATCAAGACTAACCTCGGTGGAGTAGTGACGAGATACAGTCAAGACACTCACTGGTCTAATAACTTGTGCAATATAACATACAAAATAACGGGAAAAAAATAGCAATGATGGCAACAAGAATCAATCAAGGATATAAAAAACAAGGCCACAAGAACACCATAAATATTGCTCAAACGAATAATGAACACAAGTACAACCAAGTAATCAAGTCCTTCAAATATAAATCATTCATCTATAAGTTTTTCAAATAAAAATCTTTAGAATATAATCCTTTCAAATTAATATATTTTGAATATACTCCATTCAAATAAATATCTTTCAAATATAATTCTTTCAAATAAATTTCCTTCAATATAATTCTTTCAAAAAATATTTTTGAATATAATTCTTTCAAAAAATATTTTTGAATATAATTCTTTCAAATAAAAGTCACCCTGTGACACCTCATTTCATAATCATAAAAATATGAGTCTCAGCCCCCTTTCAGATTTTCGTAATACGGCTCTCAGCTACTTTCATATTTCCACGTCACCTCGTGCCCATATTTTAATCACAACTACACGGACAACTCACGTGCCAAAATATCCATATATAAGATCCGCACGGATAACTCACGTGCCAATAATAAAAACATCATTTACTCGCGGCAACTCATGCCTATATCTCATTTCACAACTGCACGGACAACTCATATGACAATATCATAATCATTATATATCCACGGGACCTCGTGCCCATATTTCATATCACAACCGAACGGACAACTCACGTTCCAATAACATAATCCACCGGGCAATAGCCACATGCTCACAATTTCAATATGTATTAGACTGTTATCAAATTTACTGAATTAACAAAACACGTTGCACAAGATATAAATGAAATCACAAGGAAATCACAACATTACATAATAATCACGAACACAATAATCCCACAACATCATAGATCATCCCTGACAATAGCCACCTTTATCTCTCCTATAGTCACCCGTATCACTAATAGCCACCATTATTGCTACTATAACCACCCTTATCACTCCTATAATAGCCTCCCTTGTCGCTCCGTTTAATAGCCTCCCTTATCGCTCCTTTTAATAGCCTCCCTTATCACTCCGCCTAGACAATATCTCAACACACATAACAACAATGAAATGTCACCCTTATACCTGCATAATATTAACAATGGAATGCCACCCTTATATGTCGTACAACAGCAACCCAAATCACACAATAATTTACACAGAAGATTATCACAACAACACCACATAATTAACTCGTAAGTACAAATTGCTCGTAGGCCACAACCTTTCTAAAAGTATAACGAAATCACAGCAAATGGCCCAAGGCTCCATACAACGTATATAAAACCTCAAAAACAATATCAAGGAGGGAAAAATAGCTCAGCACAGAACAACACATTCTTTAATCCAAATTTCAGATAAATATACAAATGCCTCGTTTTAAGTAATTATTTCTAGGAAATTTCAACTCAACAAATACACGGGATTCACATAAAAATTAAAGTGGTAATCACACCAAATTATCATATAAAAACATAACCGACAAACAAGGATTTGAGGTATGTCAAATAGAGGATTTAATAAATGCCAACAATTATCCAATTTAATACATAAAAAATGCCTAAGACTTTAAACCAATAAAATTTATACATATAAGCCCGAGTACGTACTCGTCACCTCGCGTACACGGCTTTCAACCACATAATTTCCACGTAAGACTCAATGCCTAAGGGGTAATTCTCCCACTCAAGGTTAGGCAAGACACTTACCTTTTTGAAGTTAGGCCGATATTCCAAAATAGCCTTCTTGCTTGAATTGACCTCCGGACAGCTCAAATCTATCCAAATTAGTTGTATAACTTCATTAAAATTCATCGAAAATAATTCTGAATAATATAACGTCAACTTAAAATTTCGCATTAAAAAGTCAACCGAAAGTCAATGCAGGGCCCGCCTCTCGGAACCGACAGAATTTTTACGAATCCTGAACACCCATTCCGATACGAGTTCAGCCATACCAATTTTATCAAATTTCGATAACAACTCGACCTCCAAATCTTAAATTTCTGTTTTTTGAAAATTTTTGCAAAAACCCCAATTTCTTCCATTTAAATCCGAAATTAAATGATGAATATAACTATGGATTTATGAAATATAATCACTTTTGAATATAGGACACTTACCCAAGTTGAAGTCTTGAAGAAATTCTCAAAATCGCCCAAGAACCGTGCTCCAAAAATCCAAAACGAAATGAAGGAAATGACCATTTTTAGTCCTTAAGTTTCTACCCAATAAAAACACTAATTTGGTCGCTAAAAATCCAATTCTCGTCGTTAAAAGTGCCAAATCCGGTCGCTAAAGGTGCGCACCAAAGTTGTTTACACCATCAATTTATTTTTCACTAAAAAGTCTCTAACTCCATCATACGAACTCAGAATTCAACGATTCTTGTTCCTATGAGTCACAAATAATAATATTAACCAAGTCATTCAATTGAAACTCAATTCAGAGCTCATGTGCTCAATGCGATACCAACTTCGCTCGTTAAACAATTAACTCATCTTTCGTGCTAAAAACCCAATCGCAACTTGATGAAATTAGACCAAACATTCCAGATCATTCCTATAATTCATTATCAAACTCCCGGAAGTCTCGAAATCGAATTTCGATCTCTAGAACTAAAAATGGTCTGTTGGATCATTACATGCTTATGCTCAAAACAATAACAAAATACCAAACACATTAAAAACCCATCCAAAACTCATCTGAGCCTCATAGGACCCCAACCAAGTATACTAACAAGTCCCAAAATACAATACAAAATTAGTCGAGGCTTCAAACCACGTCAAACAACGTCGAAATTATGAATCATGCCTCGAATCGAATTATGAGTTATCAAATCTTCCAACTTCTATAATTTGCGCCAAAACGTATCATATCAATCCGGAATGACTACAAATTTTACACACGAGTTATAAATGACATAGTGGACCTGTTCCAATTTCTGGAATCAAATTTTCCAACTTTTGCCAAAATGCGAAATCACCTACGGACTTCCAAATCCAATTCTGGACATACGCCTAAGTCCCAAATCACCACACAAAGCTGTTGGAGTCATCAAAATTCCATTTCTGAGTCATTTTCTCAAAAGTCAAAACTCAGTCAACTTTTTTTATTTAATCTTCAAAAGTAAGTATTGTTCTTTCATTTTAATTCTGAATCTTCCGAAAGTCAAACTCGACCGCACATGCAAGTCATAATACATATTATGAAGCTGCTCGGTGCCTTAAACTGTTGAACGGGATGCCAATTCACAAATGACAAGTCGGGTCATTACACAGATGAAAGGCGAAAAGCCGCCCTAGTCTAGCTAGCACCTTAAAAGCAGTGAATGGAAAGATATTACAACCGAATAGAAAACCTTCGATACTTCCAAGTTGGGGACTTGGTATTGAAGAAAGTCATACTACATATCAAGAACACGAATGACGGGAAACTAGGTCCAAACTAAGAGGGACCGTACAGAGTCACCGGCATAACTGGAGAGTCCGAAAATGGTGTACAACTCCCAAACAACTGGAATGTGGCACACATAAAGCGGTACTACTGCTAAGGTATGAATACACAAATTTCTTTAAGGTTTATTACGCTTTGGACTAACCCATGCCGGTACTCAATCGAAGTTAAGTCCAAGAATTAGGTCTGAAAGCACGTGTTGCACTCTTTTTTTCTTCGACCGATTTTTTCCCGAAGTGGGTTTTACAGCAAGGTTTTTAACGAGGCAACAGTAAGAGTGCTACTCTAATTTTGGAGACCGACCTAAAACTGGGGACTGCAGATTGCCTGTATTGGATTAATAGTACTCGAGCCCTCTAAATTCAACCTCAAGTACTAGGGGACTATCACACCCTGAGTCAAGAATCGAAGATCTAAGCTCGAAATTTGAAAGGCAATTCTATTCGATATCGAAATCCAAAGCTTGAATAATAGGATTTATTGTAAGGGACAAACGGTCAAACGAACTATGCCCACATAACTCGTTCTAGCCATGGCAGATAACTTCTGTATCTTCTATTACTTACACTACATTTAAAGTAATAAAATAAGAAATTCGCCTTCTTGTTTCATCGGTTCGTGTTCTCACGAGCAATGTTATCGTTATGTCACTTAGAACGAGTGCTGCGTTCAAAACCCCCTAGGCCCACGGGCCACCATTAACCGGGGGCATGAAACCCCGAAGGCAGTAAGTGTCCACGGAACCATTCCCATCCACCTAAAGACCCTTAAGCTTACGAGTCACCGGAGGCACCAAGCCTATGAGGCATGGCTTAAATACGAATGACCATGACCGACTTAAAATACGAAGCCATTGGAGCTTCGATAATAATATATAAGCGACTTGGAGACGTCTGAGTTCGTACACATAAAAAGTCAGGTCCTTAAAACAGTTTAAATCCACAAGAGATTATGTCCGATCTGATCAAGTCAATTGGTCTCGAATTACGGCCATGAAAAGAGTCACCTTCGGCAAATGTCATGACCCAATTCTCCCTCCGTAAGATGTCGTGACGGCACCTAGTCTCTATGACTAGGTAAGCCTAACAAAGATACAAAAATAACAAAAAATGGAAACAAAACTCAATAACTAACTGTAACAGATAACTAAATAACTACTAACAATGCCGCTTGGCATTTACAACAACTAACACTCTAATAATACACAGTACTTCCAAGACCCAGAACATCATAAGTCACAAGCTACAGGAGGAAAACTAGTATCTCTATACACCAGAGTCTAATAAAAGTAGTAAGGAAGGTAAATGACATAAGAGGGAAATGAGGAGGTCTGCGGACACGGCAGATATACCTTGAAGTATCCGTACAGCAGCAAGCACTCTCAGCTAGTAGCGGAGCTGATAAGAAGTACCTGGATCTGCACAAAAACATTTGCAGAAGAGTAGCATGAGTACACCACAACGGTACCCCGTAAGTGTCAAGCCTAACCTCGGTGGAGTAGTGACGAGGTGAGGTCAGGCCCACTGGTATATAATAAATAAAGAAGGAAAATATAACAATATAATAAGAGACTGGAATTTGACAAAAAGAAAACACAACGATATAACAATGCAACACACAAGGATAAACAGCAGGGGATCTCCCGAGATACCGTCTCGTAGTCCAAAAATATATATGCAGGGAGAACTCCCGAGGTACCGCCTCGTAGTCTCAAAAGTAAATATACAGGGTGAACTCCCGAGGAACCGCCTCGTAGTCTCAAAAGTAAATATACAGGGTGAACTCCCGAGGAACCGCCTCGTAGTCTTAAAAGTAAATGTGCAAGGCGTAGTCTCAAAAGTAAATATACAGGGAGAACTCCCGAGAAACCGCCTCGTTGTATCAAAAGTAAACACACAGCTCAACCGATAAATACCATAGTTAACAGCAAGAATTCTACAGTTAAGACTGATAAAGAACAAGGAAAAATAGAAAATCAACTAGGCATGCTTCACACAGTTCAGATAAGCAGTTAAAGCACGTAGACATGTGATATTAGGCTAATCAAGATAACTACACATGCTGGAATAGCTCAATTAAGAATGAAAACAGACTAATACTCATTTAAACGGTATAACTCAAATTAAAGGAGAAAACATGTTACTACTCAGTAAAATAAATCGGGTTTTTCAACAAATAGCAGGTGTACGTACTCATCACCTTACGTACACGACGCTCACATATCACGACAGTACTAAATCCTAAGGGGATTTTTTCCACACAAGGTTAGGCAAGCCACTTACCTCGAATCAAGCTTAATCAATCGGTAACAATGCCTTTTCCCCGAACATATGACTCTGAATGGCCCAAATCTAGCCAAAATCAAATTCATACCATAAATACAACTATAAGAAATTAATCTAATTAATTAAATCAAAGCTAAAGCAATAAATTAGAAAATCGTCCCAAAAAGTCTCCCCAGGCCCACGTCTCGGAATCGGGTAAAAGTCACAAAATACGATTACTCATTCACTCACGAGTCTAACCATACAAGAATTACTCGAATCCGGCCTCAAATCACCTTCCAAAACTCAAAATTGTAGTCTGAAGTTTCTACCATTTTCCCCAAATTTCCAACTCAAATCCCTAATTAGATGATGAAAATAGCAATAGATTTATGAAATATAGTCAAATCCGAGTTGGAACCACTTACCCCAACAATCTCCTTGAAGAAATCTCGAAAACATCGCCTCACACCGAGCTCTCAAACTCCCAAAATCGAAATGGGTAATCAACCCTCGAATTCCTCTTTTTTGCCCAGTAAACTCGCTTCTGCGAGCCTTCAACCACGCCTGTAGTACCGCACATGTAGGAAATCCATCGCAGGTGTGAAAATCACTAAAGGGGACTGGGACGGCATCTGCAGCAAGGGGGCCGCACCTGCGTGTGCGCGCCTGCAGAGCACTGTCTGCTTCTGCGGTCATTCACCAAGCCTGCGGTTAGTATAACACATCTGCAGGCATCGCAGATGCCGAAATTCCCTCGCACCTGCAATCCCTGTCCATGCCTCCAATCTCCACTTCTATGCTTTGTGCGCCGCACGTGCGATCCCGCACCTGCGGTCTCCCCGCCGCACGTGCGAAAACACCAGATTCCTCAAGACTTTAGCAACAACACCAATCCAACTTTTGATCCATTAAGCACCTCAAACTCACCCGAGGCCCCCGGGAACTCAACCAAACATACCAACCAATCCTAAAATACCATACGAACATAGTCGAGCCCTCAAACCACATCAAACAATGCTAAAATCATGAATCATCCTCCGATTCAAACTTAAAGAACTTAAAACTTTCAAATTCGATAGCCGATGCCGAAACCAACCAAATCACGTCCGATTTACCATAAATTTTGCACACATGTCATATTCAACCCTACGGACCTATTCCAACTTCCGAAATTGGAATCTGACCCCGATACCAAAACGTCCACTACCAGTCAAAATCTCCAAATCTTCGACTTTCGCCATTTCAAACCTAAATGAGCTACATACCTCCAAAATACTATCCAGATACGCCCCTACGTCCAAAATCACCTAACAGAGCTAACGGAACTGATGGAACTCTAATCCAGAGTTGTCTTCACATTGTTCCGATTACGGTCTAAATCCTAAGGCTTAAACCTCTATTTAGGGACTAAGTGTCCCAAAACACTCCAAAAACCAAAACGAAACCTCCCGGCAAGTCACAATAGCAGAAATAGATATGGGAGAAGCAGTTAATAGGGGATTGGGGCTATAACCCTCAAAACGACCGGCCAGGTTGTTACATCAAAAATTAGCTGTGTCCGGATTAATCATTCCAATATTTTAATAAAGACTTCATTTTATTTTACATCGAATGTCCGAAGTCAAAGAAACTCGGGGTCCGAGACAAAACAATTTAAGTAAATTTTATGCTAAGGCATTGATGCTGTATTAAGTCTGAGATGAAGGTTACATATCCTGAGTCCTAAACATAAGCAAATTAAAGGACACAAAATGTAGCCAAAGGGTAATTTTATATATATGTATTCATCAAAATGTATTTACAGAGGTACGAGGAAATGGCGCCAAAGCACAAAATGTACGAATACAAAAAATAAAAAGGCAAAAATATGCTAAGGCATTCCCTGCCTAGTCTTCATCGGAGCTCGGCTCGCTATCCGAACCCTCGGGTTGATACCTCGCCTTAGTCTCAGCTTCAAGCCTCTTGGCCTCTTCAATCTCGGCCGCTAAGTCAACTCCTCGTGCTTGGATCTCCTCGAGAGTCTCTCTCGTTATAATATGGACTTCGGCTACCTCTACATCATTCTTGTACTAGGCCAGCATGTCCTGGGCTTCAGAGACCTTGTTCAAAGCCACCTCCAATTTGGACTTTAGCGTAGTATATTCTTGGCCGAGAGCGTCCCGTTCTGCAACGGTTGAGGCAAGTTGCACCTTGAGCTCCTCATTCAGCCGAGACCATTTGTTGGCCTTTTCTCTCATCACTCAGAGCTGCACTTTGGTCGATGCTAGTTCCTCTTTGGTGGCATCCCGCTTCGATGCTAGGAGATCCATTTTACCTCTCAGCTCATCAGTTTAAGCTTTTACCTTGTCCATTTAGGACCTAAGCTGGTCGATTAGGGTTATTTTCTCCTGAACATGCGAGGTTGCGGCGTTAGCATTTGCATTTAACCTCTTGTTATCAATCTCAAGGACCCTTACCTTTTCAACCAAGAGGGCATGGTCTTGTTTAGATTTCAAAGCCTCCTTTTGGGCTTTCACCAGCTTGGCCTGAAGGACGGAGTAGTCAACCATGTCCCTAAGGACTTCATCTTTCTCCTTACAAAGAGCTTTGTACATCTCTTTTTGCTGGACCTGCTCCTTGAGCTCGAACTCGAGGTGACTTACCTCCATCCTGAACCGGTGAAAGCTTTCATGGTAAAGCACCGAAGCAACATGAAATCGTTGAGGTAAAGAGGGAAAAGGGTACACCTGATACAACGTATGTTGAGCTTCGTTGAAGAGACTTGGACAATCTACCTCGTTCATCTTCACTTGGTCTTTCTTAATTACCAAGGAACAGAGATAGATGGGCACCCCGACTGGCCCAGACAACATGCTGGTATCTGCTGGCAGCGTGAACATGATTGTCTTCTTTCGCTCAAGGTCCACGCTTGAGGCCGAAAACAGCTTCTCGAGCTTCGAGCTCGAGCTTGGCCCATTTGCTCCCGGTTGTACAACCCTTTTTGGGATCTCCAGGTGGCCAAAGCCAGAGTAATTCTCTAGCATGCCAATGTCCACACCCTCAAAAAATGAGTTGAGGGCTTCATCCACAGCCCGGGATGCGTTAGTTGGCTTCTCTTCAGCAGCCCGAGCTTTACTTAAAGTGGCCTCTAGTCGGGGCGGCGATTTTTGAATGTGGATGACGACATCATCCTTAAGAGCGAGATCGGAGGAGCTTCTTAAGAATAAGTGGCCACATGTTCCTCCTTGAGCTCCCGAGCTGAGGAGGATTCAGCCTTACAATCGCCCCCTTCCGGGGCTACTAGCTCTTGTACGGTGTCGATCGGTTCTTGAACAATAAATTCCATGTCCTTATCATCCTCGGGGAAGTCCTTGAGCCGATGAAGAGCTTCGAAATCTGGGACCCGAGCACTGGAAGTTTTCTTGGTGCTCTTTCTAACCCTGAGCATGATCCTTTACTTCTTCTTAGCCTTGGCAGGAGCGTCCAAGGAGTTAGGAGATCTTTTTTTCTTCTTCAGTTTTCCTCCTTCTTCGTAGCTGCTTTGGCGGCAGGCTGTAATAAAGCAGAGGATTTTGTAGACGGGGTCGAGGCCATGACCTTGGTGATTGCCCAAAGTTTGGTGGTCTTAAGAAAGCATAAGGAAATCAACCCCGATTCTTATTGGGTACTATTCTTCCAACGACTATTTCCACTCACTATTGAGTGCGGATTGGATGTGGATCAATTTTTTGCGCCATTGCCAGGGAGTTTTAATGGTGTTAGCTATATATTTGAGTGTGTTCTTGAAGTATCCTTTTTCCTTCTGTGTTACTAACTTGTTGAAGAAATCATAGGTACAAAATGGTGAACAATAAGCTCAAATATATGCCATTGGAGGACTTGAACGGCGAGGAGGAACAATTCAATGATGTACCTCAAGTGCCACAACCGAATCGTCGAGGCCGGGTTCAACAAGACAATGTACCCGTACCAGACCCACCACAGCCACAAGCGGCATAACACCGGATATTGCCCAATGAAGGTTAGGCTAGTTCAATAGTCCCCTCTCGTATTAGGGCGGGCAACTTTCAAATTACCAATGTGATGCTCACTTTGCTAGAGCAACAAGGCTTTTTCACCGGTGTGCCAAGTCAAAATGCCTATATACATTTAAAGGGCTTTGTGGATATGTGTTGGGGGAGCAAGCAAACTAATATTTCCGATGATGCTTTGAGGATAAGGCTTTTTCCCTTCTCTCTATGGGGCAAAGCTTTAGACTGGTTGGAACATTTTCCGAATCATTCAATACATACTTGGGATGAATTGGCGGCGAAGTTTATTGCTAAGGTTTTCTCTCCCATGCATATGGCTACTCTTTGGGATGAAATATTGGATTTCAAGCAAGAGCCCAGTGAACATTTGCATGATATTTGGGTGAGATACCGAATAATGGTGAAGGAGTGTCCAAACAATGATATGACCGGCAATATGATCCAACACATTTTCTACCTTGGTATCAATACTACGAACCAATGAGTGGTCAATCAATTAGCCGGTGGAAACTTTATGACAAGGTGATTCCAACATGATACACCTCCACAAAGAGTTGCAAGACCATGGGCAATCCATTGCCTAATTAACAACAACCATGACTCAACTAGAAACATCCCAACTTAATCAAGTGCAAGCTCCTAAGCAAGTTCATGCTATGGAGAGAGTAAATGTATTGGTGAACAAGAAGAAGACCAAGGGTCCACAAATGCAAACTCGAGTGGAGAATTATGTGCAAGATGATGGTTGTTTTGATCAAGATGATTCTTATCATGAGTAAGAGGAGGAAGTTCAATACGTGAATAATTTTCAAGGGCAAAGAAACAACTTCCAAGGCTCCAATAAACAACAATGGTGAACACAAAATAATCAAGGCAATTGGAGTTCTAACAATCAAGAAAATTGGCATAATAACAACAATCAAGGAAATTGGAGTGGAAACAACCAAGGAAATTGTGGAGGCAAGAGTCAAGGTAGTTGGGGAAACAATCAAGGCAACCAGGGGTCGGGTTTTCAAAGGCCCCCAATGTATCAACAACCGAGAATACGATGGTTCAAGTTCTTCAAACAATAAGATGGGTCATACTGAGAATATGTTTAAGCAAATGATGGGAAATAATGCCCAACTTGCCTCACACAACACATCAATCCGTAATCTTGAAGTTCAAATAGGGAAAATCTCTCAAGCTCTAAATTCTCGTCCTAAGGGTTCACTACCAAGTGACATGGTGGTGAACCCAAAGGGTGGTAGTAATATAGGGCATGCTATGGTGGTTATAACAAGAAGTGGAAGAGGCGGGAATGCACCCACCTCAAGTGAAAGGCAACTTATGGATGACGACCAAGTGGTACATGAGGAGGAAATCCCAAACATTGTTGTTCAAGCAAATGATGAGGTTCGGATTGACATTGATGATAGTATTGAAGAGACTTAAGAAGAGGTGAACCCGTCTAGGGAGCACAACATTGACATACAAAAGCCGGTAGTACAAAAGGACAAGGCACCATTGCCTAAGCCTCAAAGACTTGCCAAAAAAAATGGTGAGAATCAATTCAAGAAGTTCATTCAACTGATGAAGAGTCTTTCAATTAATATGTCATTGGTATAAGCTTTAGAACTAATGCTTGGTTATGCAAAGTTTATGAAAGATCTTATGACCAGTAAGAGGTCAATGAATTTTGAAACTATCAAGGTCACTCATTAAGTGAGTGCAATTGTTCATTCCATGGCTCCTAAGTTGGAGGATACCGGTGCATTCACGATTCCTTGTACAATTAGGAGTGTCGAGTTTGCTAAAGCTCTTTGTGATCGTGAAGCGAATATAAATTTGATGCCTTATTCGGTTTTCAAAACTTTGGGAATTGGGCATCCAAGACCCATATCTATGAGATTGCAAATGGCCGATCATACTAAGAAGAGGCTGTTGGGAGTGATTGAGGATGTTTTGCTCTGGGTTGATAAGTTCATTCAACCGGCAGACTTTATTATTCTAGATTATGAATTTGATTATGAAGTACCTATCATTCTTGGGAGACCTTTCCTTGCTACGGGTAAGGCTTTTTGTGATGTGGAAATTAGAGAACTCACTTTCCGGGTTGGTGACGAAAAGGTGGTATTCCATGTGTGTAAGTCTATGCGACAACAAAATGGCAATGAGGTGTGTTCTTTTGTGGACTTGGTGACCGGTGTTATTGTTGATCAAATAAGTGCTACAATCAACGTTGGTGATATGTTGGAAGTCGTTTTGCTCAATTTTAATGATGACGAGATGGATGAGTTCATGGAGTGTGTGAATTCTTTGTAAGGCATGGGGTCGTACAACTATGCACCCAGGAAATTATCTTTGGATTTTGAGAATAGGAAGACTCCTCCTACAAACCCTTCTATTGAAGAGCCACCTACTTTGGAGTTGAAGCCATTGCCTCCACACCCTCGGTATGAATTTCTTGCCCTTCTTCTATTTTACCGATTATTCTTTCCTCTTGTTTAACTAATGTGCAGGTTGATTCCACATTGGCGGTGTTGCAAAAGAGGAAGAAGGCTATTGGGTGGACTTTGGCGCATATTCGAGGTATAAGCCCCGCATTTTGCATGCATAAGATCAAGTTGGAGGATGGTGATAAACCGTCTATCGAACATCAAAGAAGACTCAATGAGGCTATGCAAGAAGTGGTCAAGACGGATATTATCAAATGGCTGGGTGCCGAGGTTGTCTACACCATCTCTGATAGTTCATGGACCTCTCTGGTTAAATGTGTCCCAAAGAAAGGGGGCATGACGCTTGTTACCAATGATAAGAATGTGTTTATTCCTACAAGAACAGTGACCGGTTGGAGGTTTTGTATGGATTATCGTAAGCTCAAGAAAGTCACAAGGAAGGATCACTTTTCACTTCCTTTCTTGGACCAAATGCTAGATACATTGGCCGGCCGTGCTTTTTATTGTTTTCTTGATGGCTACTAGGGCTACAACCAAATTCTTATTGCTCCGGAAGATTAAGAGATAACAACTTTTACATGTTCTTATGGTACTTTTGCTTTCAAGAGGATACCTTTTGGTTTGTGCAATTGTCACGACACCAATTTTCCTACGTAGGATATCGTGATGGAACCTAGTCTCTACGACTAGGTAAGCCTAACATTTGTTAACAATTGAACAGAACAAAATTAACAAGTACCAAAACAAAACTGAATAATTGATAAACCTTCTGAAAATAGAATTTCATCAATATACACCCGAAAACAGGTGGAACTGAGTCATAAGCTCTACATAGTATAACTAGAGTACTACTATATCACCGCCCGAAAGGAAATACAACAATAAATGAGAATAAAGGAAGGTGACTCCGAGGCCTGCAGACGCCGAGCAGGCATACCTTGAAGTCTCCGATAAGGCAGCTAGCAGGTAATCTCTAATGACCGTCATGAGCATACGTACCTGGATCTGCACAAAAGAATGTGCAGAAGCGTAGTATAAGTATACTACAACGGTACCCAGTATGTATCGAGCCTAACCTCAGTAGAGTAGTAACGAGGTCAGTCAAGACACCTACAAAGATATAAATAAATAGTATAAAAATATAATACAGATATGTAACAGAAAGTGAAGAAACAACTAATACGGAACAAGATGATATTATGAACTAGTACCGAAAATCAACAATAGAAATAGCATAAAAGTAGCAACTAAAGGGGACACAATAATCATGTACGGACAACAACTGCTAGAACAAATAAGAGTGAACAACAAGATATATTCCCACCAAAACACTTTGCAACATGAAATAAACAGCAAGAATCACAACGAGGTACTTCCTCGTGTATAATGAAATCAAAACCGAGGTACCGCCTCATATAATCAAGAATCACAATCGAGGTACCGCCTCGTATTCACATATCTCAATTTCAATCACAATCCTTCCTTATACCGCCGCGTGAGCCTTATATTTGAAATAGGTTTTGAAAATAGTTTTCCCGAAATAGCTACACACACTTTAGCCCACCTTATGATGTCGTGTGGCTTCACATAGTTCCCCTACAAGCAACACACACATTAGTCCCATCTTATACCGTCGCATGTACATCAACCCCAAGCCTTATACCACCGCATGCGCGCCAATATCATATCACAATAACAATTCGCACCACAAGTGTCCATATATCACAACTCGCTAACGACAATAATATCAATATTTTCACAACAATAGCCCATGGCTCTACCACAACGTATACAAGAATATCAACAACAACAATGAATGAAAAATGCTCAATAAAATAGATATTTCAACAATAACCAACTTTGCCTCAACATATTAACGAATTTCACAACTTCAACATCAAATAACTCAACAATGAGAGAAATAATGTATAACCATGATATTAGATAAGACTAACTCACAATAAAAGAAATAATATTTAACAATGAGTCTCAAATAATCTAAATCAAAAAGTAAAGGGATAACATGAACAATTACTTCAAGTAACAAAAATCAATAAGGAAAGAGATAACATGAACAATAACTTCAAATAATGACAATTAACAATGAAGAGATAGCATGTAATATTAAAAGAGGTGACAAGCTCAACTAAAGCATGGGAGCAAATTAGTAAGTAGGATGTAGAACAAGTACTAAGCAAGTCAATTAAGTCATGTAAGGATAGTTTAACACAATTAAGTATAAATTGACTATGAGAATTTAGAACATGATATGACATTTCAATTAAAGCATGGAAATAGTCTAAGTAGCCTAAACCGTCCAAATACCATGTACAACCCGTGTACCCACTCGTCACCTTGCATACACGGATTTCACTTAGCACAATTGAATCAAACAATACCAATCCTAAGGGGTAGCTCCCCCACACGAACTTAGGCGAGACACTTACCTCAACTAGGCCAATTCAACACTCGAAAATAACTTTACCCTTAAAATCCACCTCCACACGGCTCAAATATAACAAAACGCGACTCAATATTATCAAACAATGCTAGGGAATTCAATTGCAATAGATAAAGTTAAGATCTTTACACATTTTCTAAAAAGTCAACAAATGTCAACCAGGGGCCCGCTCGGTCAAAACATGTGTCCAATGGTAGCTTTCGTCTAGACATGACCCCATGAGTCCATATATGTGATTAGTTTCAAAATTCGAGTTCAAATCAACTCTCAAAACTCAATTTCTTATTTTTGAAAAACATAACAAAGTTACACAAATTTTCACTTTGATTCACATGATTTTGATGTTAAAATCTAAGATATGTTGATGAAATATGATTAGAAATAGATTAGAATTACTTACCCAAGGTTTGTAGGTAAAACTCCCCTCTCCAAATCGCCTCATACCGAGTCTAGGGTTCAAATATGAGAGAACGAGTTCAAAAACCCCATCCCGCAGCTTTTTGTCATGTCGCAGATGTCGCAAATGCGACCTGCGAACCCCGCAAATGCGAAGAATCCCTCGCAAAAGCGAAGACCTTCCATTTCTGCTGTCATCGCAAATGCGACAAAAGGTTCGCAATTGCGAACCATGGACCTCCGCAAATGCGACCATGAAGATCGCAAATGCGAAGCAGCTCTCACCCAGTACTTATCCCAAATGCGAACCCAGCAGACTTGGCCTAACATCACAATTGCGATCCAAAAACTCGCAAATGCGAGATCTGAGGCACCTGTGCAAAAACCAGCAAACTTAAACTCTATCAACACTCTTCTAAGCGTCCAAAACTCACCCGAGCCCTCGAGGCTTCAAACCAAACATCCACATAAGTCTAAACACATCATACAAACTCACTCGCGCGATCAAAATAGAAAAATAACATCTAAAACTACGAATTAAACTCTAAAACTCATGAATTTCAAAGGAATTTGCAAGAACTCCTAGAACTACAATCAGACGTCTGAATCCTATCACATTAACTCCAAACGACACCAAATTTTGCAGACAGGTTCTAAATACTATAACGGACCTATTCTAAGTTCCAAAATTGAATTTTGAGCTCAGTAGCTAAAAGTCAACCTACGGTCAAACGTTTCAACTTGAAATTGCTAAATTTTGGCAAATCAACCTACGAAATTCCAATATCAATTTCGGGCATACGTCCAAGTTTGAAATCACGATACGAAGATAGCCATAAAAACACCGTTCCAGGGTCATTTTCATAAAAGTCAAAGTTTAGTCAATATTTTTAAATTTAAACTTGCAAGTCAAGAACCAAGGGTCCAAATTAACCCGAAAGCTTCCCGGAACCAAACTAACCAATCCCGTAAGTCATAAAAGCATAAACACACAAGTGTGAAGCAATAAAAAGGGTAACGGGGCGTAATTACACAAAATAATCAATCGGGTCGTTACATTCTCCGCCTCTTAAAATAAACGTTCATCCTCGAACGTGTATAAAGACATACCTGAAGTGGTGAATAGATGAGGATAACGACTCTGCATGTCGTGCTTGGTATCCCAGGTCGCTTACTTGACCGGATGACCCCTACAATGAACCTTCACCGAAAAAATATCCTTTGATCTCAACTTCCGGACCTGTCGGTCCAAGATAGCCACAAGCTCCTCAATATAAGTCAAATCCTCGTCCAATTGGACTGTGCTGAAGTCTAGAACATGAGACGGATCACCATAATACTTCCAGAGCATAGAGACATGGAACACTGAATGAACCGCAGATAAACCAGGTGGCAAGGCAAGCTTGTAGGCCACCTCTCCAATCCTCTCAAGGATCTCAAACAGTCTTATAGACATAGGGCTCAACTTGCCCTTCTTCCCGAACCTCATCACATCCTTCATGGGTGAAACCCGGAGCAAGACTCGCTCTCCAACCATGAATGAAACATCGTAAACCTTCCGATACACATAAATCTTCTGTCTAGATTAGGTTGTACGAAGTCGATCCTGAATCATCTTGACCTTCTCCAAAGCATATCGAACTACATCTATGCCTAATAACTTAGCCTCTCCTGGCTCAAACCACCCAACTGGAGAACGACACTGTATCCCATATAGAGCCTCATACGGAGCCATCTAGATACTCGACTGGTAGCTGTCTCCGAAATCCATAACACAGGCGCGAAGTATGTCCTCCAATACCTGAATAGTGCGCTCAGACTGTCCGTCTATCGGAGGGTGAAATGTTATACTCAACTCAACTCGTGTGCCTAGCTCATGTTGTACAGTCTTTCAAAAATGCGATGTGAACTGCGTACCCCGGTCAGAGATGATGAATACCGGTATGCCATAAGGCCGAACAATCTCGCAGATATAAACCTGAGCCAGCTGCTCTGAAGAATAGGTAGTCACTACTGGAATGAAATGAGCTGACTTGGTCAACCTGTCCACAATCACCCATACTGCGTCAAACTTTTTTTGAGTTCGTGGGATCCCAACAACGAAGTCCATGGTGACACGCTCCCATTTCCTCTTAGGAATCTCAAGACACTGAAGCAAACCACATGATCATTGATGCTCATACTTCACCTGCTGATAATGTAGGCACCAAGCTATATACTCCACTATGTCCTTCTTTATCCTCCTCCACCAATAGTGCTGCCTCAAGTCCTAATACATCTTAGCGGCACCCGGATGAATGGAATACCGCAAACTGTAGGCCTCCTGAAGAATCAACTCACGTAAACCATGCACATTGGGCACAAATAACCGGCCCTGCATCCATAACACACCGTCATCTCCAATAGTATCCTCCTTGGCATCGCCGTACTGAACCGTGTCCTTGAGGACAAGCAAATAGGGGTTGATATACTGACTCTCTCTGATACGGTCATATAGAAAAGACCGAGAAACCACGCAGGCAAGAACTCGACTGAGTTTTGAAATATCCAATCTAATAAACTGGTGGCTAAGGCCTCAACATCTAATGCTAATGGCCTCTCTGCTGCCGGTAGATATGCTAAACTACCCAAACTCTCTGCTTTTCGACTCAAGGCATCAGACACCATATTAGTCTTCCTGGGATGATATAGAATGGTGATGTCATAGTCCTTAAGTAAGTCTAATCACCTCTGTTGCCACAAGTTAAGATCTTTCTGTTTGAACAGATATTGTAGACTCCGGTGGTCGGTAAATACCTCACAAGGAACATTGTACAAATAATGCTGCCAGATCTTCAATGCATGAACAATGGCTGCCAACTCCAAGCCGTGGACTGGATAATTCTTCTAATGGGTCTTCAACTATCGAAACGCGTAGGCAATCACCCTACCGTCTTGCATCAACATCGTGCCAAGTCCAACACGTGACGCATCATAGTACACAATATAAGGCCCCGAGCCCATAGGCAACACCAACACTGGGGCTGTAGTCAAAGTAGTCTTGAGCTTTTGAAAGCTCGCCTCACACTCTTCGGTCCATCTGAACAGGGCACCCTTATGGGCTAATCTAGTCATAGGTGTAGAAATAGATGAGAAACCCTCTACGAAACGACAATAATACCCGGCCAAACCAAGGAAGCTCCGAATCTCAGTGGCTGAAGACGGTTTGGGCCAACTCTAAACTACTTCAATCTTCTTCAGATCTACCTTGATCCCCTCACTCCACACCACATGACCCAAAAAAGCCACCGAATCAAGCTAGAATACACACTTTAAGAACTTTACATACAACTTCTTCTCTCTCAAGGTCTGGAGCACGATTCTCAAGTGCTGCTCATGATCTTCCCCACTGCGGGAGTATACCAAGATGTCGTCAATAACCACAATGACGAATAAATCAAGATAAGGCTAGAATAAACTATTCATCAGGTTCATAAATGTTGTTGGGGCGTTGGCTAGCACAAATGACATCACGAGGAACTCGTAGTGACCAT
The DNA here is from genome assembly GCA_000715115.1 of Nicotiana otophora. Taxonomy (NCBI): domain Eukaryota; kingdom Viridiplantae; phylum Streptophyta; class Magnoliopsida; order Solanales; family Solanaceae; genus Nicotiana; species Nicotiana otophora. The sequence goes on along the minus strand of AWOL01S0034655.1, from coordinate 5,351 downwards.
ACCGATTCCTAAAGGCAGCCTTCAGAATAAGTGGATCCTGAATCTTCAACTGGCTATAACCTGACCGCAAATCAAACTTGGAGAACACTATGGCACCTTGTAGCTGATCAAATAGGTCATTAATGTGTGTCAATGGACACCTTTTCTTCACTGTAACCTTATTCAACAGACGATAATCAACATACATTCACATAGAACCATCATTCTTCTTCACAAACAAGACAGGATCACCCCACGGTGACATACTAGGCCGAATGAATCCCTTATCAAGCAAATCTTGCAATTGCTCCTTTAACTCATTCAACTCCGCTGGGGCCATAGGATATAGTAGAATGGAAATGGGCAGAGTTCCCGACAATAAGTCAATACCATAATTGATACCCCTGTAGGGCGGCATGCCCGGAAGATCAGCTGGAAATACATGTGGAAACTCTCCTATTACCGGAACTGACTCAACGGTAGGAGTATCAGCACTTACATCCCTCACAAACGCTAGATAAGCGTCAAAACCCTTCTCAACCAGCTATTGAGCCTTTAGAAAAGACACAACCTTGCTAGGGACATAATCCAACGCACCCCTCCACTCTAACCGTGGTAAACCTGGCATAACCAGCGTCACGGTCTTGGCGTGATAATCAAGAATAGTATGTTAGGGTGACAACTAGTCCATGCCCAATATAACATCAAAGTCTATGATACTAAGTAATAATAGATCAACTCTGGTCTCAAAACCACCGATAACAACCCAACACGACCAATACACGTGGTTCACAATAATAGAATCTCCCACATGTGTGGACACATAAACAGGAGAACTCAAGAAATCATGTGACATATCTAAATACAGGGAAAAGTAATATGACTCATATGAATAAGTGGATCCCAGATCAAATAAGACTGATGCATCTCTATGGCAAACCGGAACCATAGTTGTAATGACTGAGTCTGAAGCAACTACCTCTGTCCTACCCGTAAAAGTATAAACTCTGGCCTGGCCTCCTCCTCTAGGGAGACCTCTACCTGCATGTCCCTCACCCCTAGCTGGCTATGCGGGTAGAGCAGCAACTGGGGCAACACTCTTGGCCTAAGAAGTCTGCGAACTTGACTGAATCCGTGGAGCCTGAGTAATCTGGGTAAGTGCACCCATCCCTAGTCTGGGCAGTCTCTGACTATGTGGCGGGTATCGCCACACTCAAAGAAAGCTCTCGATGGGCATAACTGCTGGGACTGGCTCAGGCCTGGTCGGCAGGACTGACCGCTGAAGGCACCCCATGCTGGAGGTGCACTAGAAAGTGGTTGAGCAAAGTGTTCAACCTGAGACCTCGGAATAATTGGAGCACCACTAGAAGCTAGAAGTGCTGAATGAACTGGATAGCTCACATAGCCCTTACCATGACAGGCTGTATCTGCAGCGTGACCACCACTAAATCCTCCCATACCACGAGGCCTCTTGGCCTCCCTATCATCTCTCTTACGGCCTCACATACCCCCAACCTCTATGCAATCTCAACCACCTGCTGATACGGAGTATCGTACTCCAACTCCCTAGCCATGCTGAATCTAATACCATAGTTGAGCCCCTAGATGAATCAACGAACTCTCTCTCTGACTATAGAAACCAAAGCAAGTGTATGCCTGGACAGATCACTGAATCGGATAGCATATTCTAACACTATCATAGTACTTTAGCATAGCTACTTAAACTTTGCGCGCCATATATCCCGAAGGGTTTGAGGAGCAAACTCTCTCAAGAAAAACTGTGAAAACCGATCCCAAGTAAGTGGAGCTACCACGGCCGGGCTACCCACCTTGTACGCCCTCCACCACTGATATGCTGCTCCCTTTACATGGAATGTAGTAAAAGTAACCCCACTCATCTCCACAACACCCATAGTGCGGAGGATACGGTGGCACTCCTCAAGAAAACCATGTGCATCCTCTGAAGTCAACCCACTGAAAGTAGGAGGGGGGTACTTCTTGAACATCTCGAGCCTAAGCTGCTCCTCCTCAGATGCTCCTGCCCTAACCACGGCCTGAACCGGAGCAACAGGTTGCACCGGTATAACCTCTAGGACCTGATAAACCTGGACCTACTGCTCTGGGGTATGGGCCGCAGGAGTTCGTGCTTCTCCCCCAACCTGAGATGTGGCTGGTGCAAATGGGATCAACTCCGCCTGAGCTAAAATACCGAACATGCTCAGGAACTGTGTGAGGGTCTCCTGAAGTGCTGGGGTGGCAATAGGTGCCTCGGGTGCCTGTCTTCCGACTGGAGCTACTAGTGTCTCCTCTGTCGCAGCTCGGGTAGGTGTTCTGGCTGCACCACGTGCCTCTCATCGGCCTCACCCCCGGCCTCTCGCGGCTCTAGCAGGGGGAGCGGGTGTCTGATCGTTGGATATAGTGGTACATGTCCTCACGATCTGAGAGAGAATAGAAAGTCAAAGATTTAGTTTTCGAAATCAACCAATTCACATAATAAGGAATCAAAGAAGTGAAGTTTCCTAACAGTTCCTTAGCATCTTGAAGATAAGTACATACGCCTCCGTACCGGTCTACAAGATTCTATTAAACCTACTTATGACCCATAACACCTATGAACCTAGAGCTCTAATACCAACTTGTCACGACCCCAATTTTCCTTTGTATGATGTCGTAATGGCACCTAGTCTTTACCACTACGTAAGCCTAACATCTATTAACAATTGAACATAATAAAATTAACAAGCACCAAAACAAAAGTGAAAAACTGATAAAACCTTTTGAAAACAGAATCTCATCAATATATCCCAAACCGATAAAACTGAGTCATAAGCTCTACGGAGTATAACTAGACTACTACTACATCACTATCCAAAAAGAAATACAGCAGTAAATGATAATAAGGGAAGGTGACTCCGAGGCCTGCGGACGCCGAGCAGGAATACCTTGAAGTCTTCGATAAGCCAGCTAGCAGGTAATCTCTAATGACCGGCACAAGCACAAGTACCTAGATCCGCACAAAGCAATGTGCAGAAGCGTAGTATGTGTACACCACAACGGTACCCAATAAGTATCGAGTCTAACCTCAGTAGAGTAATAATAGGTCAAGACACCTACTAGGATATAAATAAACAGTATAAAAATGTAATACGTATATGTAATGGAAAGTGAAGAAACAACTAATACGGAACAAGATGATAGCATGAACTAGTACCAGAAATCAACAATAGAAATAGCATAAAAGTAGCAACTAAAGAGGACACAATGATCATGTACGGACAACAACTGCTAGAATAAATAGGAGTGAACAACAAGATATATTCCCACCAAAACACTTTGCAACATGAAATAAACAGCAAGAATCACAACAAGGTACTGCCTCGTGTATAATGAAATCAAAAACGAGGTACTGCCTCGTATAATCAAGAATCACAATTGAGGTACCGCTTCGTATTCACATTTCTCAATTTCAATAACAATCCTTCCTTATACCGCTGCGTGAGCCTTAAATTTGAAATAGGTTTTGAAAATAGTTTTCCCGAAATAGCTACACGCACTTTAGCCCACCTTATGATGCCGTATGGCTTCACGTAGTTCCCTAACAAGCAACACGCACATTAGTCCCACCTTATAATACCGCATGCACATCAACCACAAGCCTTATACCGCCACATGCGTCTCAATATCACATCACAATAACAGTTCACACTACAAGTGCCCATATATCACAACTCACCAACGACAACAATATCAATATTTTCACAACAATAGCCAAGGCTCTACCACAACGTATACAAGAATATCAACAACAACAATGTATGAAAAGCTCAATAAGATAGATATTTCAACAATAACCAACATTGCCTCAACGTATTAACGACTTTCATAACTTCAACACCAAATAACTCAATAATGAGAGAAATAATGTATAACCACGATATTAGATAAGACTAACTCACAATAAAAAAGATAATATTTAACAATGAGTCTCAAACAATGGAAATCAACATGTAAAAGGGATAACATAAATAATTACTTCAAGTAACGAAAATCAATAAAGAAAGAGATAACACGAACAATAACTTCAAATAATGACAATTAACAATGAAGAGATAGCATTAACAATAAAAGAGGCAACAAGTTCAACTAAATCATGGGAGCAATTTAGTAAGTAGGATGTAGAACAAGTACTTTTATCCTCTTCATAAATGTGGGTTTTTGGCGGAGAGCGGGGCAGGCCTATTAAGTGGTTCACTTGAGCCTTGAGGGACTCAATGTCATTCCTAAGTGCGTCTCTAATCTTCTCTTCATGCTTTCTTTTTTCTCGTTCATCTGCATAGTTCCTAGAAAGTTATTGAATCATTCGTCGCATCTCCTCAAGGTCCTCATTTTGCACGATGGTGGATGTCTCAATACCTTGTAATCCACAAAAGAGAAGTTAAAAAAATACACGAAGAGTTAGAATGGAATAATTCAGCACCTAACTTCATAAACTTCAACCTGGGAACATCGACTACCATGCATACCATGAAGTAGAAACTTAGGCTAAGTTTTGAGCAACATATTACTTTCACTAGATATAGGGATACTCTTAATATGTGAGGCATTTTGAGGAAAATTGTGCAGACTTTGCCCAAATTAAAACGGACAATATCACAGATCTTTGAAGTTAGTCCTCAAAGTTAAATGTACTTTATACCGCTTCTCTTATATTGCCATAGTTTTTCTCTAATATTTGGTAAATGGAAATAGTACAACAACAACAACCCAGTAGAATCCCATTCATGGGGTCTGGGGAGGGTAGTATGTACGCAGACCTTACCCCTACCCCGAAGGAGTAGAGAGGCTGTTTCCGAAAGACCCTCGGCTCAAAAAATAAAAAAATAATAATAATTAATAATAATAATAATAATAATAAATAAAAAAA
>AWOL01S0034646.1:5568-24849 GCA_000715115.1 Nicotiana otophora | reverse complement strand
ATGTGATATTATAATAACCCAAGAGTGCATCAGGACTTGATGGAGAGTCTAATAAGAATCTTATAATCAAGGAAGTGTTAAGTGATACATGGATGAACACACTTTCACTCGGATATACCGACAAGTGCCGAGAGGCGAGCAGGATGAATTCCCAACTAAGGGAAAAGACCACGTAACATATGGAAGAGCGCATAGCTATTCACTAACTAGGAGGAATGAGGCGAGAAGAATTGGAAGACAAATCTATAAATTTAGGTGGCCATGGTTATCGCAAAATAGTTTGTATCAAAATGGTGAACGCGCCTAGAGCACAAGTGTTAATAGAAGATATAAAGGATCAACTGTAATGAAGTCGACTTGAATGACACAGAATATCAACTAAAAGATTTTTAGGGAGCTCATGTCTACATATTACATTAGAAAGTGAGACTATTGGTGATGATGTAGTTGTATGATAAACTCAACAAAACAGGCACAATGATACTACAAGTTCATGGGAGGCAAACAAGTGTGTGTCAAAATAAGGTTGTCAATTATGAATTAAGGGTAAAATGGGATGGGAGTAAATGCTCTAGTCAGAAAGGAAATACAGTACCAACATATTGTCTAGACCAAAGGGAAAATGTTTGAAATAGATTAGGAGAAGATGAACACTTGTTACGAACCAGACATGTTTAACATGATAGCTCTTAGGCTGCAATACCGGGAAGCAATATTGGTGACTACAGTACCGGGAATAATGTGAGTTACTCATCAAGGATGGAATCAGGTGGACTAAGTCCTACACTCATTAGGAAAACAAGAAGTCATCGTTGAAGAATTTAGGAGGATCTCAAGTTTCAGAAAAGGCCCTGTTCAGGCTAAATATATATAAAGGGTATCGATATATGTTTTGGGAAGTGTTTAGCAGTAAAGAGGAATCGTCAGAATGTTCACAAGGGAAGTAGAGTGGTTTCTTAAAATCCTATAAGACTTATAATGAGGAAATATGGTGGGTAAGAAAGGTCCGAGCACGATGTTACTTCACATATTGAGGCAATGCTATACAGGTTGATGTTATCAGGGTGTGCGCGTATGCTAGTAGATGTTATTCATTTGAAACAGATGGTCCATAAGAAAACTGAACTAGTGATGTCTTTTGTTGAGAAATTTGGAAAAACAAGTTGAAAGTACTAATAAGATTGTAACCGTATCAAGGAAATTTTGTAGAACTCAATTCCTAGGAAGTCATATGAAAGAGAAATTTGATATAGATGTTCCACTAATGATGAAATATGGCAAGATGGTCATTTATGACTCTAGGCAACTCAAGAATCATGAGAAAAGAAAATAAATCCAACACATGACTTAGGACTTACGGTTGTGATTTTTACATTAATGGTTTTGCGTCATTAATTTTATGGGGTCCAGGTGGACATATTCACGAACCAAAGGATCCTACAATATATTTGTAAATAGAAGAAATTGAATCTAAGGTAGAGAAGATGGCATGAGTTATGTAAGGATTACGATATCAATATTCTATATCATAAGGTGAAGCCAATGTTGTGGAGGATTCTCTTACCCGGAAATCTATGGGTAGTTTGGCTCACTTGGAGGCATGTCAAAGGCCGTTGGCCAAGGAAGTTCATCGATTGGCTAGTTTGGGAGTTCATATTGCGGACGTTAGTGAAGGAGGGGTAATTGTGCATAATAGGGCTAAATTATTGCTTGTTGTGAAAGTCAAAGAGAAGCAATACAACGATCCATTATTGGATCAATTGAAAGAGGGAATTCATAAACATAAGACCATGGCCTTTTCTCTTGGCATGGATGATGGTACACAAAGGTACCAAGGGCGACTATGTGTTCTAAATGTGGATGGTCGCCATGAAAGAATTTTGACAGAAGCTCACACTTCTAGGTATTTCTTGCACCCATGTTCTACAAAAATGTATCATGATCTTAAGGAAGTCTATTGATGGAATGATATGAAGAGGAATGTGGCGGACTTTGTGGCAAAATGTTCAAATTGTTAGCAAGCGAAGGCCGAACACCAAAGGCCTGGTGGGTTGGCACAAAAAATAGAAATTACAATGTGGAAGTGGGAAATGGTTAATATGGACTTTGTGGTAGGATTACTGCGCACTCCGCGCAAGTTTGACTCAATTTGGGTAATTGTGGATCGACTCACGAAATCAGCACACTTTTTGCCATTTAAGTCTACCGACACAGCGAAGAAGTATGCTAAGTTGTATATCAAAGAAATAGTCAGGTTGCATGGCACCCCAGTTTCCATCATATTTGATCGGGGAGCACAATTCACTGCTAATATTTGTAAGAAATTTCAACAAGGTTTGGGCATTCAGGTGAATCTTAGTACAACCTTTCACCTGCAGACTGACGGACAGGCAGAGCGGACTATTCAAACGCTTGAGGATATGTTGTGTTCTCGTGTGCTAGACTTCAAAGGTAGTTGGGATGATCATTTTCCACTTATAGAATTTGCATACAACAGTAGCTATCATGCTAGCATTCAGATGGCACCGTTCGAGGATTCATATGGTAGGAGATGTAGATCTCCCATTGGGTGGTTCAAAATTGGGGAAACATAGTTGATAGGTCCAGACCTCGTGCATCAGGCTGTGGAAAAAGTTAAAATCATTAAGGAGCGGTTAAAGACTGCTTAAAGTCGTCAGAAATCCTATTCGGATGTTCGTCGTAGGGATTTGGAGTTCAAAGAATATGATTGGGTATTCTTGATGTTTTCCCGCGAAGGGTGTAATGCAATTTGGTAAGAAAGGGAAATTGAGTTCGAGGTATGTCGGACCGTACAAAATCATTCATAGGATTGGTAAGGTGGCGTACAGTCTTGAGCTACATCTTGAAATGTCATTAGTGCACCCGGTGTTTCATGTGTCTATGTTGAAGAAAGTAGTTGGAGATCCGACACTCATTGTTCCAGTTGAGACTATTGAGGTAAATGAGAAATTGACTTACGAAGGGATTCTGGTTTCTATTATTGATCGGCAAATCCGCAAATTTAGAAATAAAGAAATTACCTCCGCGAAAGTGTTATGGCAAAACCAACAGATTGGAGAGGCTACTTGGGAGGCCGAGGAAGAGATGAAGAAAAAGTATCCTTATTTGTTTAAAAGACCATGTATTTATAAAGTTGTGATCTAGGAAACAAATCATAATACTTACTTTCTATGAATTTTGTATCATTTGAACAATTGGCGCTGAGGGTGTTCCTTTCTAGAGATATATTGCTTATAAGGCCACAGTTGGTGTTGTTTTGTATTATGTTACATCGTTGGATTATGTATACGTTGTTAGGATGTGTTTCTGGGTCTCTTTGACAGGTGGATAGATCTAATTACAAGGGAAACCCTGGTGAAATTTTTGGAAATTTAGGGAGTTAGTCAAATTTAGGGCTGCTAGTGTGTGGTATAAAACAAACTGAGTTGCATAAGATGCTAATGACGGATTTTTACCCTCATTCGAGGATGAATGATCCTAAGAGGGGGAGAATGTAACACCCCGGAAAAATTTTGAATTACTTAAGTGTAAAGTCCAATAAAATTTGCAAAGAAAATAATGTTTCATTAGGTTGAACAATGCATCGGAAAGTAAAGGAAACTTTTTGTCGGAAAAGCACGTTTTTGCAGTCCATTATGCGATCGCAGAATCACTCTACAGACCGCATTATGGCCGCAGAGTGAGGCAGGTAATTGGGCCAATGGAAAGCAATTATACGGTCGACTATGCAACCACATAACTGTTATGTGATGCACTATGCGACCGCAAAATAGTTATGTGGATGACATAGTGACTGCAGACTCAGACAGATTCTTGATCATTTGAGACACCAATTATGCGACCGATATGCGGTCCGCATAACCATTATGTGGTCGCATATGCGATTGCAGAACCTATTCTAGAGCTTCAGTTTTGGGTTTTAGAACCCGACCATACTTCGTTAAATACACGTTTGGGGTCATTTTTGAGCTATAATCTAATATTTTAGAGTGAGAGAGGACCCTTGAGTGAGAAGGCGTTTCTCAATAATTGATTCTTCAATTTGTGCTCATGTTGTGGAAGATAATGAAGGGAAACTCACTAGGTATTCATCCTAGAGGTAAGATTCTACACCCTAACCCTCAATTTCAAATTTTGTCTAGAAATGGGTAATTTGCCAGATAATATTTGGGCATGAGAGTTGTTTATTTTACATGCATGTGATATCGAGGGATGTAGTAAGATTGTTGAACTAAGCTTGGTAAAGATTGGGTTGTGGGATTATGGAATCCTCCATAAAAGGACCTTAAAACCTTAATGCACACCTAGTGTTTGATAAAATGCTCCAATGAGCTAGCACTATGATCATCATCCTAATTTTGCTTCAATTTGTTATATTTCTACCATAGATTGAAGTTTCTAAGAATTTCGGAACATTAGATTGTAAGAAAGCTCAAGTGATGTATCTTGGCTAAACTCTTCTCTTAGAATTGAATCCCACGATATTCATACAAATTATGTAAGTCCCGAGTGATTCATTATAAAATTGGCTATTGCGACTAAGATTAGGTTGAATGACATATGTTCAACAAGTATCCCAAATGCCTTAGTCATGTTATGTTATCAGTTGAGGATGTGTTAAAATATGGGTTGTGCATTAAGAATGTTTTGACTTCAAGTCTAGTTCAAACGAAGGCTATTATGCCAAATTTTGTGAAATATATCTATGTGCCTTAGACTCTAAATTGCTTACATATGTACTACACACCTTGATTTGAATTGTATTTGTTGTTGATGATGATGATGATATTTGAAATTGAAAGCTGAGTAGGAAATGCTGAATATGGCCAACGTGCCAAGAATGATCTAATAATTATGGCCATTAGTGACAATGAAATGAAAAGATGTGAAAGTAATATGAAATGCAATGATTGATATAACAAGGTTGATATCATGAATAAGACTGCCTAGCCGGTCGCGTCATGATCGGACACCATGCCGCACACATGGTGGTGATTATGCTGGAAATTGTTATTGAAAATGTGATTGTGGTCGATGTCCCTAATGCATAGCCTAGCTGATCAGGTCGTGAATGGACTCCGTGTTAAAGACGGTGGTATTGATATTGATAGTAATTGTGGTTGATTCTCTAATGAGATAGCCCAGCCGATCAGGTCGTGATAAGACTCTGTACTAAAATTACAGTGGTATTGGTATTGATAGTAATTATAGTTGATTCTCTAATGAGATAGCCTAGCTGATCGGGTCGTGATCGGACTCCGTGCTAAAAGTACGGTGGCATTGGTATTGTGAACATTGGTATTATGAACATTGGTATTGTAAACATTAGTATTGTGAACATTCTTATTGTGAACAATGGTAATGTGAATGATGGAATATGGATGCTAAAACAAATCTCCCAATGTGAGATATGGAAATTAATTTGAACACTGTCTTGACCCTAAATTGAGATTTGTTGTTGATTAAGGCTTTCATTGATATTATGATATTCTTGGTTTTATTATTTGCACTATTGAGAGGGTGTTTGGTTATACATACTAGTTCTATTCGACGGTACTGACGTCCCTTTTATCGGGGGTGATGCATCTTTAAATGTATGCAGGTGGTTCCACAATAGGAGATATTGATCAGTTATAGCTGTACACCTTCTTCCCAGTTGACTTGGTAAGCCCCACTTCATCCCGGGATCATGAATCCTTTGCACTTTGTATTTTCTGTTTGAGGTATAGCCGGGGCCTTGTTTCTGGCATTATCATTGTACACTTCCTTAAATATAGAGGCTCCATAGACATAGTGTGGGTTGTGTACTGGTGCCGGGAAAGACAAAATATGTTATGTTGTTGTTGTATTATTTGTCTATTTGAGACTTTAAAAATGATGAAACTATTGGAAATGAATTGGTATTGTAGACATGAACACCTTTTTGTCTAATTAATGAAAATATGTATTATTTCCATTCGTGGATGAGTTTGGGTAGAATGAAATCCAACAAGCTTGCTCGGTCGGGTTCACTCGGTTAAGCGTCGGTCGCACTCCTCGGTTTGGGGACAACATAGCTTACTCAGCATGTCATAAACAGGTGAATTTTCAGTGATCATAATCAGTTCAAGAATACATGTCGCACTCTAGTCTTATTCAAAATTTTAGTATTATGTCACTCAGTGTTATTCGGCATATCAGTATCATGTATTGCAGTATGATTCTCAGTTCCTGATTTTAAATCCTTTAATGTTGAACACTTGTATTTCGGCCTAAGGTCGCAGTTAATGCTTTATGCATCTTTGGGCCTGAGGCCGCAGTTTATGCTTTATTCATTTTTGGGCCTGGGGCTGCAGTTTTATGTACGTAGACTTGGTCCCGAGGCCGCACTATTTGCATATATATATATATATATTGGTCATGCGGCCGCAGTTTAATATTTAGATAAACATGTTGTTCATCATTCAGAAGAGGGAGTATTCATATTATTACTTCCTTTGTTCAGTTCAATTATCAATTATCATTTCAGTTATCAATTATCAGTTACCGGTTCAGTGGTTATCAGCTATCAGTTATCATTTCAGTTATTAGTTATCATTTATAATTTCAGCTTCAGTTTCAATAGTTGTCACTTTAATTATCAATTCTCAGTTATCAACTTAGTTTCAGTTTCAGCATTTATAATTCTTTCTTTCACTTGCTTTACATACCAGTGCAATTCAAATGTATTGATGTCCTTGTTTCTCGGGGCCTACGTCTCACGGTGCAGGTAATGATTTATAGGTTGACGATTCAGAGCGCTAGGAATCGCGTACCAGCAGTTTGGTGATCCCCAGTTCTTTCGGGGCATTATCATTTCCTTACAAACTTCAGTATTTTAAGATAGTCAGTGTTTTCAGTACTTCATTAGAGGCTTCACAGACTAGAGTAATAGTTAGATAGAATCTCAACTCTTTCATGTTAAACAATTTTGACTACAAATATGTTCAGACATGTATTAGTGTTTCCACACTTTGATGTATATCATTCAGAGTTTCAGTATATCAGCTTGTGTTAGTTTATCTTTCACATTCAGTATGTTATGAAATCACATGTTGATTAATCCAGCCAGTTGGTTCGCTCAGTCACATGTAGTCAGGCACCGAATGATGTGTTACGCTTAGGCCTAGGTTCGCGGCGTGACAAAGCGCCTAGAATTATCATCAACCTACTCAAACCAAGCATCTGTCTCGGCCTATCAAGCCAAACTATAACGTAGACAATAGTCGAGTCCATCAATCAACCTTTTGATCCTCTCCCTCTCAATGGAGACCAACCATAATGCATGACGTGCCAAATCTGCGAATCTCATCTCATATTGAGTCCCAGTCGTATCTCCCTGGCGTAGCTACTCAAAGTCCCTAAGCAGCTCCTCTTTGTGAGTCAGTGTAACAGAATTCCTTATGAAGAGAACTGAGAACTCATGCCATAAAAATGGTGTTGTGTCTGCTGGCTTGCCTAACTCATAGGTCTGCCACCATTTGTAGGCTGCCCCTGCCAGTTGAAAAGTAGTAAATGCAGCTTGGATAGCATCCACGATACCCGTTGTACCTCTCTAATCCCTTCTGATCCTTATTGTATATAGGTGGATCAACCTCGCCTACAGCAGGGACAAATGGCTAGACCGGTAAACCCCTAGTTTCTGATAACCCTGAGCTAGCTGCTCCGATGTACGGGTGGCAAGCGTTTGGGCTTCTTCCCTAGCCTGTGAGGTAGCTAGTGAAGCCGGTATCATAACTTCTTGAGCCAAGCTTGTGTACACACTTAAGATCTGAGCCACAGTCTTCTGAAGACCACGCATCGTAATGGCACCGCCTCTATATGCACTGGTCCCATCGGATCTTCAATATCAAGAACCTGCCCCTCCACTGGAGAACCTGGTGGCTCCACAGGCGCTGCTCTAGCTGCAGTGCTAGTCCTAACTCGGCCTATACATTGGTCCCAGCCTCTCGCGTCCTTGGTCGTGTCGTCACTATCTCTGAGAAAATTAAAAAGTATAGGTTCAAACTTAAGAATTAACAAATCTGCACAACAAATATGCAAGAATGCGAAGTTTCCTCATAATTCGGTTGCCTCTCGTAGATAAGTACAGACGTCTCTGTAGCGATCAGTAAGACTCTACTAAACTTTCTCATGACTCGTGAGACCTAGGCAACCTAGTGAGCGATACCAACTTGTCACGATGCGCACTCCCATCGGAGCCGCGGCGATGCATAACACTACTTGCTAGTCAAGCCAACAACTATACAATAACAACGAATTTAATATACATAATAGATAGTCTCAACAACGGAAATATCATGAAATATCTGAGAAAAGTCAAATGATAACCCAACTACAACCAACCCAACTATATGGTGTCAACGAGTACATTAGCACTACTGAGTATCAGAATAAAATGCCAAATTCTTAATACAGCCGTCTGAACAATAGAACAGTAATAACAGAAATAAATGAAAGAAAAGTCCAATGTATGCGAACAATATAGTAGCTACCTCGTAGTCTCCACAACTGATACCAATGCAACTCTAGCAATCAAAGCATCCGGAAGCACCTAGTTTTTCACATGAAGTGCAGAGTGTAGAACGAGTACAACCGACCCCACATACTCAATAAGTAACAAACCTAACCTAGGGCTAAAAGCAATAACCAAAACAATCAATGACCAATATCGATAATCAGTAACAACCCAGGATATAAAGGAAAGAATATAAGTAAATAACTCAATGATATCATGTTCATCTCGTTCACATTACAAAACTTTAGACATGGTTCCAAGTATTATAGTTAAAGCCCAACATGGATAAAACATATCATTTACCAACTAACATGAGGAAAGAATGTCTTTGTTCCTACATGTCATATGTATATGTCAGTTCAATAACATCATAGTGGAACTATCAAGAATAAATACACTCAGCACACTCGTGGTGCCTGGTACATTGCCCCTCACCATCACACACAACACTCAGCACTATACGGATGCTTGGCATAAATGCCCCTTACGGTCAACTTCCGGTCAAACATATCGACCTTTCAAGCCTTTAACTTCCAACTTTCTCCAAGCAACGCCAAATCAACCTACTGACCTCCAAATCCATATCTGGATATATGCCCAAGTCTAAATTCACCATATAAAGCTATTGGAACCATCAAAACACCATTCTGGGGTCGTTTACACAAAAGTCAAACTTCGGTTAACTCTTTCAAGTTAAGCTTCCACCCTACGGACTAAGTGTCCCAATTCACTCCTAACTCCTCCAAAACAAAACTAACCCACCCTGGAAATTCATGGAACCATAAATACATATAAGTACATCATGTAATAGGGGAAACGTGGCTAAATTACTAAAAATGACTGCCGAGTTGTTACATCTAGAATCTCTCTAACCTCTTCTGCTCTTCAACCGACACAACAGGCCCGACCTCGGGCTGAACCACAATAACGGGCTACACCGGTATAGCACCCATAGCATGATCAACATAAGACTACTGCTCTAGGGTATGTGTACCGGGATGTTGGACCCCTCCCCTACCCTGTAAAGTAGTTCGTGCAACCAAGATCAACCCCGCCTAAGCAAAAGTCCCAAACATACTCAGTAAGTATGCCAAGGTCTCGTGGAGTCTAGGGTAGAAACAAGGGCCTTGAGTGTCTGATCCCTAGCCAGTGCTACTAATGGCTGCAAAATTGCGGACCTAGAACGGCCCCTCGTTGCGGCACGTGCTCCACCTCTGCCTCTGCCCTTGGCCTCTAGCAACACCAAACTTGAGGTAGCATCATCATTAACTAATGCTTGTGTCCTCACCATATGAGAGACAATAGGAAGACAAAGGCTCAAACTAACTTTTCATGACTCGAATCCCACCATAGAGGTCTCCGTACCGACCCCCAAGACTCTACTAAACGTGCTTATGACTTATAGAACCTGTGATCCTATAGCTCTAATACCAACTTGTGAGGACCTGAATCCCACCATAGAGGTCATGATGGCACCTAGTCTCTAAGACTAGGTAAGCCTATCATATAAAGATCTCAATCAGAAAAGAACAAATTCAAATTAACGAAAATGACTACAAATGATAATATCGCCATATATGGATACAATAAGCAACTTCCAAAAACCCAGTAAAATTGAGTCATAAGCTCTGCATGGAAAACAAGTCTCGAAAAAGTACAATTCTATTTGAAAAGCATAATTAATAAAAATAAATTAAAGAGGGTGACGTTGAGGCTTGCGAACGGAAAAACGGAGATCTCTTACAAGCTCAAGCACACATTTCTATCTATTCGCTTCGATCAGTAGTACCTGGATCTACACAAGGAATGTATAGAAGTAGAGTATGAGTGTATCTGTCACGTCCCAAAATCCTGACCTATCATGATGGCGCCTAACACATCACTAGTCAAGCTGACAATCCCATAACAACTATGCATCGAGTTAAAAAATCTGATTTAATAAGTTCACCAGTGGAAACTCTCATAAATAACTAATAAAAATGACTGCAACACAACTAGAACAAATCCCAAAATCCTGGTTTCACTAAGGACATGAGCTACTATTGTCAACATAGTAAAAAATNAACATGCTTATGACTCGTAGAACTGATGAACCTTGAGCTCTGATACCAACTTGTGATGACCTGAATCCCACCATAGAGGTCATGATGGCACCTAGTCTCTAAGACTAGGTAAGCCTATCACATAAAGATATTAATCAGAAAATAACAAATTCAAATTAACAAAAATAACTACATACGATAATATCACCAAATATGGATACAATAAGCAACTTCCAAAAACCAGGTAAAAATGAGTCATACGCTCTGCATGGAATACATAACAAGTCTCGAAAAAGTACAATTCTATTTGAAAAATATAATTAATAAAAATAAATTAAATAGGGTGACGCTGAAGCCTGCGAACGGAACAACGGATATCTCTTACAAGCTCAAGCACACATTTCTATCTATCCGCTTTGATCAATAGTACCTGGATCTACACAAATAATGTATAGAAGTAGAGTATGAGTATATCTGTCACATCCCAAAATCCCGACCTATCATGATGGCACCTAACACATCACTAGGCAAGCCGACAATCCCATAACAACAATGCATCGAGTTAAAAAATCTGGTTTAAAAAGTTCAACAGTGGAAACTCTCATAAATAACTGATAAAAATGACTGCAACACAACTAGAACAAACCCCAAAATCCTGGTGTCACTAAGGACATGAGCTACTAATGTCAACATAGTATAAAACTCAATTACAACTGTCTGAGAAAGTAGAACAATACTGAAATAAATGAAAGAAAGGAGAGTCAATGTTTGGGGCGTCATTGCAGCTACCTCGAGGACTCCGAACACATACTATCACCACTCTAGCAACCACCGCATCCAAATATACCTGGATCTAGAAGTGCAAAGTGTAGCATGAGTTCAACCGACCTGTTGTACTCAGTAAGTAACATGACTAACCTTGGGCTGAAAGTAGTGACGAGCTCAGAAAGATATAGAACTTCCATATTCAGCTCGTACACAGTACAGAAATTTAGGCATGTCTTCAAATTCAACAATTTAAACTCAACACTGATAAAATATTCCATGTACCACTAGCAAGAGGAATGTTACATCTCTATGCCTACATGTCAAAAACACAGGTCAAATGAAATGCGTCACTGTGAGAATCCCAGGTACTAATACTCTCAGAGTACTCAATCTATCTCAAACTCCCACTCATCACACATAATCACACAGCATTGTACGGTTCCTACTCACACTGTAGGTATGTTGGACTCCAAAGGGGCGGATCCTACCCAAGCGCTAATATAAAGCCTATAAGGCCTGATGCGGCGTGTAACCTGCTCCAAAATAATAAATAAGATAATAAGGTCTATTTTGACGTGCAACCCAGTCCATAATAATAAATAAGCCAATAAGGCATTGTGCGGCATCAACCATATCCATAATATTAATAGTAATAGATATAAAGCCAATATGGCTTGCTGCGGCGTGCAACACGATCCACAATATCACTAACTATCCGGCTCTTAGGCCTCAACCGAGTCATCAATCTCTCTAGTCTCATGGGCTCACAAATTTCATACAACTCAGCCCAAACAATGATAACATGATGTAGCCGTAAATGATGAGAGAGACTGATATTTGATAGTCAAATGAATAAATATGACTGAGTACATAATTGCAACTTAAGCAAATAACTCAACAGCAGAAATGACCTGAGTGGGTCCCAACAGTAGCTCATAATTAGCATAGTGCACTCTCACACGCACGCCACCTAGCATGTACGTCACCCCAACACCAACCATATAACACGTACTCCAAGGATTCGTACAGTCGGTACCAAGTTTAGAAGTGTTACTTACCTCAATGCTCCAACAAACCCTTGCCCCGTGAATTAGTCTCTGAACGACTCGAATCTAGCCACAAACAACTTAATATAATCAATACAAGCTATATGAATCGATTCCATACGATAAAACTCAGCTCTTTAACCAAATTCAAAAAGTCAACACAAAAACGTCAACCCTTGTCCCACTCCTTGGAACCCGATAAAATACACAACATTGAACACCCATTCAATAACGAGTCCAACCATACTAAAATCATCAAATTCTGACCACAAATCAACCCTCAAATCCCCAAATCATACTCTCCAGTCCAAAAACCCCAATATTTCACCTTCAAAACACATAATCTATGTGTAGAAATCAATGGGTATTCAATATAATTGGACAACAGTGATCAAAACTTGCTTACTTCTTGATTTGTAGTGAAATCCCTCAAAACAACCGCCCCTAACCGAGCTCCACAAGTCAAAATATGAAATAATACTCTAACCCATGATTTGGGATTTTAAATAGTGTGCGCAATTGCTCTTCTTCGTGAATGCGGAAATTGCCTCGCGTTCGCGAAGCACAAATATACTCAACTGCCAAATCCCTTTAACACGAATGCGACATCCCAGTCATGAATGCGATGACTAAGACCACTTATCTTCACGATCGCGGTCCTGACCACGCGATCGCGATGAACAAATCACCTACTGCCCTTGGCCTCACCTCCCTTCTTCGCGAATGCGACCTTCTACACGCGTTCGCGATGCCTAACTCCCAGAACCTTCGTGAACGCATCCCAGTTCTCCTAAATGCGAACTAAACTTTTCACCAGTCGCTCTAATACTCTATACGATCGTGATCCCTCCCTCATGAACGCGTATAAGGAAACCAGATACAGCAATTACAGCAGTCTAACAAGTAAAAAATGAGCCGAAGATGATCCAAATCACACCTGAAGCCCCCAAGACCCCATCCAAACATACCAATGGGTCTTAAAACCTGACACGAACTTAGTCGATGCCTCAAATCACATCAAACAACATCGAAAAAATGAATCGTACCCCAATTCAAGCCTAATGAACTATTAAACTTCCAACTTCTAAAACCAATGCCGAAACACACCAAAACAACTCCTATTGACCTCTAATTTTGCACACAAGTCTGAAATGACACAACAGACCTATTCTAATGCCCGAATCCTAAATCCGAGCCTGGTATCAACAATGTCAACTCTCGATCAAACTTCTTAACTTTCAAACTTTTGCCAATTCAAGCCAAAACAACCTATGGTCCTCCAAATCAATATCCAAAATCACCATACGAAGTTGTCATAATCATCAAACTCCATTCTGGAGTCGTTTACTCATAAGTCAACATCTAGCTAAGTCCTTTAACTTTAGCCTCCAACCTTGGAACTATGTGGCCCAATTCATTCGGAAAGATCCCTAGAACCAAACCAACCACCCTAGTAAGTAACATAACTACAAATGAACATAGAATAAGCAATAAATGGGGGAACGAGCTACAATACTCAAAACGACCAACTGGGTCGTTACAATCCCCCCTCTTAAACAAACTTTCATCCTCGAACGGGTCTAGAATCTTACATGGGATCTCAAATAGGTGTGGATAACTTTTGAACCTGTTGATCCAAAAATGCCCACCAGCTCCACATCATAAGTCAAATCTCAATCTAATTGAATCGTGCTGAAGTCCAAAACATGAGAACGATCACCGTAATAGTTTCGGAGCATGAAAACATAAAATACTAGGTCAACAATCGATAGACTAGGCGGCAATGCAAGCTTGCGGGCCACCTCCCCAATCCTTCCAAGCACCTAAAAAAGACCAATATGTCGAGGGCTCAACTTGCCCTTCTTACCTAACATCATAACACCCTTCATTGGTTAAAAACTGAGTAATACCTTCTCTCCCACCATATAGGAACCATCACGAACCTTCGAATCACCTTATCTCTTCCGTCTATACTGTGCCGTGCGAACCCGATCCTGAATCAACATGACCATTTCCAAGGCATCCTTAATGACATCCGTGCCTAACAACCTAGCCTCCCCCCGCTCAAATAACCCAATTGGAGATCGACACTGCACCCCATATAAGGCCTCATAAGGAGCCATCTAAATGCTTAATTAGTAGCTGTTATTGTAGGAAAACTTTGCAAGAAGTAGAAAGTGATGCAAACAATTCCCGAAACCCATAACACAAGCGCATATCGTATCCTCCAATATCTTAATGGTGTACTCAGACTCTCCATTCGTCTGAGGGTGGAGTGTTGTACTCAACTTAACGCGTGTACCTAACTCTGACTACCCTGCTCTCCAAAACTACAATGTGAACTACTTGCCTATATCAGAAATAATTGACACCGGCACACCGTGAAGACGAACAATCTCGCGGACATAGATCTCAACCAACCTCTCAAATGAATAGGTAGTCACCACTGGAATGAAATGTGTAGACTCAGTCAAACGGTCCATAATCATACAAATAGCATCGAATGTTGTCAAGGTCCGTGGGAGCCCAACAATGAAGTCCATGGTAATGCGCTCCTAATTCCACTCAGGAATCTCAAGCCTTTGAAGCAAACCGCCAGGACTTTAATCTTCGTACATCACCTGCTCACAGTTCAAGAACAGAGCTACAAACTCCACTATATCTTTCTTCATTCTCCTCCAATTTTTCTGCCCCAAGACCTNCGTATAGGAACAATCACGAACCTTCCGATTACCTTATCTCTTCCGTCTATACTGTGCTGTGCGAACCCGATCCTGAATCAACATGACCATTTCCAAGGCATCCTTAATGTCATCCATGCCTAACAACCTAGCCTCCCCCCGCTCAAATAACCCAATTGGAGATCGACACTGCACCCCATATAAGGCCTCATAAGGAGCCATCTAAATTCTTAATTAGTAGCTGTTATTGTAGGAAAACTTTGCAAAAAGTAGAAAGTGATGCAAACAATTCTCGAAACCCATAACAAAAGCGCATATCGTATCCTCCAATATCTTAATGGTGTACTCAGACTCTCCGTTCATCTGAGGGTGGAGTGTTGTACTCAACTCAACGCGTGTACCTAACTCTCACTACCCTGCTCTCAAAAACTACAATGTGAACTAGTTGCCTATATCAGCAATAATTGACATCGACACACCATGAAGACGAACAATCTCGTGGATATAGATCTCAGCCAACCTGTCAAATGAATAGGTAGTCACCACCGGAATGAAATGTGTAGACTCAGTCAAACGGTCCATAATCATACAAATAGCATCGAATGTTGTCAAGGTCCGTGGGAGCCTAACAATGAAGTCCATGGTAATGCGCTCCTAATTCCACTCAGGAATCTCAAGCCTTTGAAGCAAACCGCCAGGACTTTAATCTTCGTACATCACCTGCTCACAGTTCAAGAACAGAGCTACAAACTCCACTATATCTTTCTTCATTCTCCTCCAATTTTTCTGCCCCAAGACCTGATACCTCTTCATGGCACCCGGATGAATGGAATACCGTAAAATGTGGGCCTTCTAAAGAATTAACTCACGTAACACATCCACATTGGGAACATAAATCCAACCCTACCTCCACAACACCCCATCATCTCCAGTAGAAACCTCCTTGCCATCACCGTGCTGAACCGTGTCTATAGGGACAAGCAATGGGGGTTCGTCATATTGACACTTTCTGATGCAATCATATAAAGAAGAGCGAGAAGCCACGCATGCTAGAACTCGTCTAGGCTCCGAAACATCTAACCTCACGAACGGATTGGCCAAGACCTGAACAACTGATGCAAGTAGTCTCTCACCAACAATAATATATGCAAGGCTACCCATACTCACCACCTTTCTACTCAAGGCATCAGCCGCCACTTTGGCCTTCCCGAAATGATACAAAATGGTAATATCATAGTCTTCTAATAGCTCCAACCATCTTCGCTGCCTCAAGTACATATCCTTTTTCTTGAACAGGTGGTGTAAACACCGATGATTTGTAAATACCTCACAGGACACACCGTAGAGATAATGCAGCCAAATCTTCAATCCATGGACAGTGGATGCAAACTTTAAATCATGAACGGGGTAGTGCTTCTCATGGGGCTTCAACTGGCGTGAAGCACAAGCAATTACTCTACCCTCCTGCATCTAGAAACACCTAATACCAATTTGAGAAGCATCACAATACACTATATATGAACCAAATACTGACGTCAAATATAGAATTGGAGTTGCGGTCAAGGCAGTCTTGAGCTTCTAAAAGCTCTCCTCATACTCATCAGACCACTTGAATAGGGCACCTTTCTGGGTCAACTTAGTCAAAGGAACAGCAATGGATGAGAAACCTCCACGAAGTGGTGATAATATTCAGCTAAGCCAGGAAAACTTTTAATCTTAATAGCTTAAGACGGTCTGGACCAACTCTATACTTCCTCAATCTACTTTGGATCTACCTTTATCCCCTCACTGGACACCACGTTCCCTAAGAACGCTATAGAACCCAGCCAAAACTCTCAATCAGAGAATTTAGCATAAAGCGTTTTCTCCCTCAACATCTATAGTGCAATCCTTAGATGCTGCCCATGCTCTTCTTAGTTACGAGAGTACACCAGTATATCATCAATGAATACCATGACAAAAGAATCAAGATATTACTGGAATACACTGTGCATCAGATGCATGAACGCTGCTGGATTAATTATCAGACCAAAAGACATAACAAGGAACTCGTAGTGACCATAGCAGGTCCTGAATGCTACCTTCAAAATATCAAAGTCCTGAATCTTCAACTGATGATACCTAGACCTCAAATCAATCTTAGAGAACACTCTACATCCCTGAAGCTAGTCAAATAAGTCATCAATACACGACAAAGGATACTTGTTCTTAATTGTAACTTTGTTCAACTGCCTATAATCAATGCACATCTGCATAGTACCATCCATCTTCTTCTTAGCAAAATGAACGGGTTTACCTTATGGTGACACACTAGGCTTAATGAACCCCTTATCAAGAAGCTCCTAAAGCTGTTCTTCCAATTCTTTCAACTCTGTTGGTGCCATACAATACATAGGTGATCCTGGCATTGACTCTCCACTCAATCCTAGCTGATCCTAGCATCGCTAGCAGAACGGTCTTAGTTTGACAATCCATAATAAAATTACATGGTGACAACCAATCCATGTCTAAAATCACGTCAAAATTAACCATACTAAGCAGTAAGAGATCAAATCTCATTTCCAATCCCCAATACTCACCACCCATGACCGATATACACGGTCCACAACAATATAATAACCCACCAGCTTAGACACATAAACATGTGAAACTAGGCAATCACGTGGCATATCTAAATAACGAGCAAAATACGATGATACATATGAATAAATGGCACTAGAGTCAAATAATATGGAATCATCCCTGTGGCACACTGAAATAATACATGTGATCATTGCGTCTGAAGCAATAGCCTCGGGCATGGTGGGAAAAGCATAGCATCCAGCTTGACCACCACCTGATCGACCTCCCCTTCTAGGGCGACATCTAGCTGCCTGAACCTCACCCCGAGCTGGCTGAGCGGGTGGTGATGTAATTGGTGTGGAAGTCATAGACTGACCCCTCAGCTAAACTGGACCTCCCAAAATACGGGGATAATACCTCCTCATATGTGCAAGCTATCCACACACAAAGCAACTCTGATCAGTCAATGGTGGTAAGGACTGAATAAGACCCTGAGAACAAGAATAACTGCTATAAAGACCTGGTACAGATGAACCCTTTACTGATGGATCACATGATGAACTCAAAAGTGAGAGAGAACTGAGAGATTACAGACTCTGATGATCACCGTATGAACCATGGCTAGCTGATGCACCACGATGAACCGGACGAGCCCTCTGAGCAGGCTTATAAGGACGACCCCTACTGTTGTGGGTATTATCCTACAGATGAGGCACAGTTGAAACTACCCGAACCAAGAGACCTCTTGGTCTCACTCTCCTCACGCTCCTGACTATGAACCTGCTCTAGGCGTGTAGCAGTATCAACCACACCGTCAAACCTCATACCTGAAGTAGTCTCCCAAGTCATGACGAAGCGCAGGCAATAGTTGAGGCCATGAATGAACCTCCTGAAAATCTCATCTCATACTAAGTCACTGACATACCCTCTTGGCGTGCTTGTTCAAACTTCCTACGCAACTCCTCTTTGCGAGCCTGTGGAAAAACTTCTATAAGAAGAGAACTGAGAACTCATGCAACGTAAGTGGTGCAGTGCCAATTGGCCTGCTCAACCCACAGGCCTCCCACCATCTGTAGGTTGCCCCCGTTAGCTGAAAAGTAGTGAATGAAACTCCAGTTGTCTCCACAATATCTACCATGCGAAGGATCCGATGACACTTGTCTATAAAATCCCGAGCATCCTCTGACTCGGTCCCACTGAATTTTAGAGGCTTAAGCCTCCCAAACCACTATAATATGTTCTATTCCTCATCACTCATAGGTGGGCCAACCTGGTCCCGAGCAGCTGTAACCGGCTGGGTTGCTAATACCCCAAATGTCTAGAATCCTTGAACTGCTCTAGAGTACGGGCAGCGGGAGTCTGAGCACCACCCCGGCCTAAGTGGCTGGTATGGCCGAAATAATCAATATCTGGCCAAATCGTCCTAAAGGTTTGGAATCACAATCGGCACAACTACGAGCCTCACCTCAGCTGCTGCCGCTAGACTGTCTCTCGTGACCCTAGCTGGTGGTACTGGTGGCCGTCTACCCGATCTGGTTGCATGTGTACTCACCATCTATGAGAGAATAGAATAATAGAAGTTTAGTTTCAGAATCAATAAATCTACACGACAAGAATACAAGAAA
>AWOL01S0034644.1:25340-47451 GCA_000715115.1 Nicotiana otophora | reverse complement strand
GGGAAAGTGCGGGGCAGGGCAAAGTGTTATTTTTGAAAAAAGTTAATAGGGCAGGGTAGGGTAGGGCACATGCGGGTTAATAGATGTATATTCCCCCAAATCTTAAATCCCCAAATGCTCAAACCCAATTCCCAAACTCAGAAACTCTCCTGCCATTCTTCTTCCTCTTTGAACTCCTGCGATTCTTCTTCCTCTTTGAACTGCTGTGATTCTTCTTCCTCAAACCTCAAACCTCAAACCTTCTTTGATTCTTCTTCCTCCGGTATCAGGGCAAAGTTTTCTCCAGCAAATCCAGGTAATGCTCTCGATTTCTCTTTCTCTCAACTTCTTACTCACAACTTCTGCTGAATATGAAATACAAAATTGAAGGTGTATTATCAATTGAAATACTGGTTAACCTCACAAATATTCAACTTTCATATACTTTCTCCTGCTGACTTAGGATCGTTTTATTTCTTGTTTTGCTTGGTAGTTAGCAAAGACCTTTTTTCTAGTTATGTATTCATACTTTTGCAAATTAAAACTGATTTTTAACTTTTTAATGAATCATATCCCCCCCCCCCTCCAACTTTTAATTACATTATTCAACAGGATCATTGATTCTGAAGATTCACTTTGGTGGATTCTTCAGTCAATCTGAATGATAAAAATTAGGGGAAAGGAAATGTTTTGAACGATAAATTTACGGATAATTACAGTCCCTACGATCTGCTTCTCCTATAATTGTGTTTCTAAATATCAGCTTTTAGTGATATTTCTTATCTTTGTTTTACTAGATAATCATGGCATCTCAAAATGAAGAGAATCTGCCAGCTTCATCTTCTAATGCTATTTCCTTAGACGATGAGAGTCAAAGGCCTTTACAATCTGATAAAGTTGTTGAAATGGGAAAAAAGGAGATATTCCCGAGCATGGAATTATTTCGAGCCGGTGAAGTTTAATGGTATTCCATATGGTATTTGTAAGTATTACAGTCGCCGATATAAAAATGCTAGAAATTGTGGTACAAAATCTATGTTAGATCACATACCTAAGTGTCCTAATAGGCCAAGAGATGTACAAAATGAGGGTGATACTGGGGGTGATTATTTTGATCAAGATGTTTCACGTAAACAACTTGCACATGCCATTATTTTACACGAGCATCCACTTTATAGTTGATCATGGGGGATTTAGGAACTTTGTTGCGAGTCTCCGGCCTATGATTAAGATGGTTTCGAGAAATACAATCAAGAATGACATAATGAAAATTTTTGACAATTTTAAATCGCAAACTTCTAAGTTGTTGGAGAAAGTCACGAGTAGAATTGTAATAACAACCGATATGTGAACTTTCAATAGTAACAAAAAAGGGTTCATAGCTATTACTGGTCATTTCATTGATGATTCATGGAGGCTTCAAAGTCATATTCTAAGATTTGCTTATGTCCCTACTCCACATGATAAAGATGATTCATGGAGGCTTCAAAGTCATATTCCGAATGTAGTACCTACACCACGTTGGCTTAGCTAACTGATAAAATGCATGCATAGGATATATGCATTCTTGTTGTGTTTTGATGATCTAACAAACTTAATGATAAGAACTAGATAAAGAACCTGATACGTATCCCCAAGTATGTGAGAATAACAAGTCTCAAGCTGGAGACGTAAATCAACTCTTCAGAAGTCAAAAAATCAACAAGGGGAACAGATGGGCACCAGTTCTCCTAGTGACCATGCCAGTCAACTTCTCAATAGCTGTAAAGTTGCTACCTGCACACGCAATAGTACAAAATAGTGCAGCTGTCAACTTTATTGGGAATGCTCTTGTACCAAACATGCTTGCATCATTCAAGTGATGTCACCAATGTTATATTAACACTAAACCAAAGGCAAAACATCACTTGAACATTGAAGAATCCATCTAGCATGCTCTCAAGTCTGTGCATCAATCCAGCAATCGATGCTCAAGTGCTTCAAGAACAAAGAACAACATAACAAGGACCAGTTCCCAGTATTGAGTCATTACATGTACTTAGTTGTGTTCCACCTTTGTTTAAGTTCTTTACTTGTAATTTCTACTCAGCTTAGTTAGAAGCAATTGTGTAGGAAACTTTTGTTAAATCATAAACTCTGTGTTTGTTTCTTGGCTAGAGTTAGTCGAGTTGTAAGTCTTTGTAATAGAGTTATTACAAAGTGACTTGTAATAGAGTTATTACAAGTTAATAAGGGATTAAGAGGTTAATGCATAGGTTACAATAGGTTGTAATCTAAAGTTTGCTCAGTAGTGAAGTTGAAATCCTACAAGGGTAGGTCGTGGTTTTTAATCCCGCGAGCTGGGAGTTTTCCACGTAAAATTCCATTGTGTCATTTACTTACTGTTGTGTGTGTGCGTGCGTTCTGTGGGAACTTATAGAGAACCTGATTCTCTACATAGTTTGGTGGACCCTTAGTTTCTATCAATTGGTATCAAAGCAGGTTCTTTCTAAAAGGTTAACACCTAGAAAGGATCTTCATCATGGTTGCTCCACCAAACTTCTAGGAAGGACAATCAACGTACAGACCAACTAGATTCAACGGCCAATACTATGGTTGGTGAAAAACAAGAATGCATGATTTCATCATGGCTGAGGACTCAGAGTTGTGGGATATAATTTGTGACGGACCTTTTGTTCCCATGAAAACTCTTGGTGAGGGAACAGCTACAGTCCCAAAAATGAGAAAAGAGTACAACGATGCTGACAGAAAGACTATTGAGAAGAATTTCAGGGCAAAAAAGATTCTTGTCTGTGGCATCGGACCAGATGAATACAACTGCATCTCAGCTTGTTAGAATGCTAAGGAGATCTGGGAAGCTCTTCAAACAGCACACGAAGGGACAACTCAAGTCAAGCAGTCGAAGATCGACATGTTGACAACTGAGTATGAGCTCATTAGAATAAAGGACGACGAGTCCATTCAGGACATGCACACTCGCTTCACCTCTATCATCAATGAGCTTCACTAACTGGGAGAAATCATTCCCAGGAACAAACTTGTCAGGATGATACTTAGTGTATAACCTGGTTCTTCGGAAAGTAAGGTAAACGCCATCATAGAGGCAAAGGATTTGCAGAAGCTGACCATTGATGAACTCAGTGGTAATCTGAAAACTTATGAAATGAAGAAGAAGAAGGACAATGAAAGAAGAGAGCCCAAAAGAGAGAAGAACCTGGTCCTCAATACATATAACAATGACTCAGGAGGTGAGGATGCTGATATGGCATATTTGACAAAGAGATTTCAGAAAATAGTTCGCAGAAATGGAGGTATCCCAAAGAGGGGCAGTTCAAGCAAGCCAAGAGGGTATGACCTATGTCATAAATACGGGAAGTCAAGACACTTTATCAAGGACTGCCCTCTCTTTAAGCAAGACCAGTACAAGCACAACACAGATAAATGAGGCAAAAGGAACTAGGTTCCTGGCAAAAAGTTCAAGAGAAAAGATGTCGCTGACAATGTTGTGAAACAAGCTCTTGCTGCATGGGGAGACTCCTCCAGTGAATCTGGAGATGATGATGATCAAGGTGATAGCTCTATGATGGCAGTAGAAAGTGAAGCAGCTGAATATGATTCCATATTTGCTCTAATGGCTAAATCAGATGAGGATGAGGAAGATGACGATAAAGATGAGGTAAACTTTCTGGATGTTCAAAGAAATTTGAAATCCTATTCTCAAAAGAAGCTTATATCTTTGGCTAATGTTTTAATTGGTGCTTATCACAGTCTCATTAATGATAAAAATACGCTAACCATGAAACTAGGAGAAATAGAACACGAGAGAGATGATCTAGTGGTGGTTTTAGTTGATCTAAGAGAGACCATTGAGAGTTTAAAAAGGGAAAAAGATATTTTGACTGAGAGAATTGTAAACATAGAGCATGAGAGAAATGACCTATTGATAGTAGTTGTAGACCTAAAGGAAACAATTGAGGAAATAAGAAAGGAAATTAGGCCTATGAACATTCAAAAGGGAAAGGAAGTTGCAAGCGAGGCACACCTTAGGCTTGAAAATGAGCTAAAATCAGTGAAATCTAGTCGGTGTGCTGAGCTTGAGAAAAACAGACAACTTCAGGAAGATCTAGGCAGAGTGAAGATTGATCTAGAAAATTCTCTTAAGTGGACCTGGTCTCCTGATGCAATCACTGCTATGTATACAAACAATAGGGGAACAGGTAGGGAATCGGGTTCCAAAAGGAAAAAACCCTTTACAACCCACACAACAAGTACATTAATGTTTCTGATAACTGGCTCTGTACTCACTGTGGTAACACTAGACATTTCAAGGAAACATGTAAAGCCAGATTTCAGTCCTAGCAGAAAAATAAAGTTTTTGCTGAAAGAGTAACTACTGCAAAAAAACCTGCTCCCACATATAACAAACATGTATTGCCTGCTTGGACAGAAAGAACTTTGATTCACCCATTTCCTCATTACAAGGGACCCAAACTTGTTTGGGTTCCTAAATCTAACCCTTGATTTCCTTGTGCAGGGAGCCGTGAAAGGGAACAGCCAACAATGGTACATGGATAGTGGCTGCTCAAAGCATATGACTGGAAGCACAAATGATTTCCTTTCACTCAAAGACCTGCAAGAAAGGAGTGTATCCTTTGAAAATCGCAAAAAGGGATACATTCTGGGAGTTGGAAGGATTGAGAAGTCTCTTGCTCACTCAATTGGAAATGTGTACTACGTGAATGGGTTGAAGTACATCTTGCTAAGTGTCTCCCAAATCTGTGACAAGGGAAACAAGGTGGAATTTGTGTCAAAAATATGCACGGTCAGAAATCTTGTGACTGGTGAAGTGGTTTTGGTGGCCAAAAGATACAAAAACATTTGTTACTCACTTTGGATCTCTGCAAAATAGAGATCTCAGATGTCTGAGTGTTGTAGATGATGATTTTGAACTATGGCGCCGAAGATTGGGTCATGCAAGCGTTATGTTGCTAAACAAGTTGGTCAAGAAGGACATGGTTCGTGGCCCGCCTAACTCATGCTTCAAGAATCACAAATTGTGTGATGCATGTGTAAAAGGAAAGCAAGTCAGATCTTTGTTCAAGCCCAAAAAGGAAGTCAGTACCTCAAGGCCACTTGATCTCCTTCATATGGATCTATGTGGACCTATGAGAGTGCCAAGTAGAGGAGGAAAGAAGTACATCTTTATTATTATGGATGACTATTCTAGATTCACCTGGACTCTGTTTCTCAGACCCAAGGATGAAATATTTGAAGTATTTGTTGCATTTGTAAAAAAGATCCCAAGTGAAGATGAGCCATAATGTTGTGAGTATAAGATCTGATCATGGTACAGAATTCGACAATGCAAAGTTTGACAAGTTCTGTGCTGAAAATGGTATAAGTCACAATTTTTCAGCTCCAAGAACACCTCAACAAAACGGTGTCGTGGAGAGGAAAATAGGACTCTTGAATACATGGCTAGGACAATGCTGATTGATAGTGGTGTTGCAAAAGGTTTCTGGGCAGAGGCAGTCAACACTGCATGCTGCTTAGTGAACAGGTGCATGATCCGGTCCCTCCTGAACAAAATCTCGTATGAATTGCTGAATGGGAGAAAACCTAAGCTAACACACTTGAGGACATTTGGTTGCAAATGCTTTGTTCTCAACAATGGTAAGGAAGCTCTAGGAAAGTTTGATGCCAAGAGTGACGAAGGAATATTTCTTGGATATTCATCACAAAGCAAAGCCTACAAGGTATACAACAAAAGAACTCAATGTGTTGAGAAAAGCATACAAGTGATCTTTGACGAAGCACAACACCCTCTTGGAAAAGCTGCACATGATAAGGCTGATCAAGATGGAGAGTTATCAAATGTCCCTGGTCAAGTTATTGACATGGAAAATGGAAAGGCCGATATGATGAGTCAGGTCAAGGATTCAAATGGCATTGGCACAGCTGAATCTCTAGATAACATAAAGGAACCCGGTTCTTAAATCATAACAACTGAAGCTGAAAACAGAGTTGTTGATGCAGTTCAAGGGACCCCACATGCAGAGAGAGAATCATATTCAGAAATACCTGGACCATCACACAACGAGGTTCAGGTATCTAACTAGAAACACAAAAGTTCACATCCTATGGAAAATGTGATCACTCCTCTTGATTCAGGAATTCAAACCAGATCAAAGGCAAGAAATGTGCTTGCCTTCTCAGCTTTTCTCTCTCAAATTGAGCCCAATAATATCAAGGAAGCATTAAAAGATGCTGATTGGATTATAGCTATGCAAGAAGAACTTCATCAATTTGAGAGGAACAGTGTATGGCACCTGATTCCACGACCTGCTGACAGAACTGTTATAGGAACTAGGTGGGTATTCAGAAACAAACTTGATGAGTTTGGAAACACAACCAGAAACAAGGCAAGGCTGGTAGTTCAAGGTTACAATTAGGAAGAAGGGATTGACTATGATGAAACATCTGCTCCAGTTGCTCGAATAGAGGCAATCAGAATCTTCATTGCCTTTGCGTCTCATATGGAATTCAAATTGTTCCAAATGGATGTCAAAAGTGTATTTCTCAATGGCTTATTAAAAGAAGAAGTCTTGGTCAAGCAGCCTCATAGATTTGAGAATCATGAACAACCTGAGCATGTTTTTAAACTTGACAAGGCACTATATGGGCTAAAGCAGGCTCCTCGTGCTTGGTATGAAAGATTATCCAAATTTCTTCTAGAAAATGGCTTTACAAGAGGAAAAATTGACACCTTATTTCTGAAGAAATGAGGGAAGAAGCTGCTCATTGTGCAAGTCTATGTTGATGACATCATCTTGGAGCAACAAACGATTCATTGTGTGAGGAATTTTCAAAACTCATGGGAAGTGAATTTGAGATGAGCATGATGGGGGGAATTGAATTTCTTCTTGGGTCTAAAAGTCAAGCAAACTCCTAGGGGCACAGTGATAAGTCAGCAAAAGTACATCAAAGAGCTTCTGAAGAGATTTGAGATGGAGAGTTCAAAGATAATTGATACACCTATTGCCACTGCCACTCGCCTGGATATGGATGAACCTGGTTCTCCTGTAAACGAGACTATGTATAGAGGCATTATTGGGTCGCTTATGTATCTCACAGCAAGTAGACCAGACATTATTTTCAGTGTGGGAATTTGTGCCAGGTTTCAGTCCAATCCAAAGGAGTCTCATCTAAAGACTGCAAAGAGAATTTTGAGGTATCTCAAAGGAACGCAGGACCTGGTTCTCTATTATCCCTCAGGAGATAACTTTGACTTAATAGGGTATGCTGATGCTGACTATGCTGGTTATCTGGTGGATAGGAAAAGCACTTCTGGTATGGCATATTTTCTGGGTTCGTGTCTAATCTCATGGGGCACAAGAAAACAAAATTCAGTGGCCCTTTCAACTGCTGAAGTTGAGTATGTGGCAGTTGCCTCTTGTTGTGCTCAATTGTTGTGGATCAAGCAGCAGTTAGAAGATTTCGGTGTGTTTTCTGATTGTGTTCCCTTACTATGTGACAGCACTAGTGCTCTCAACATGGCAAAAACTCTAGTTCAACATAAGAGAACAAAGCATATTGATGTGCGATATCACTTCCTCAGAGACAATGTTGAGAAAGGGCTCATCTACATGAAGTTTTGCAGCACAGAAGATCAAATTGCAGATATCTTCACCAAAGCACTGAGCAGAGAGCACTTTGAAGAGAATCGCTTGGCACTAGGGTTGATGAAATCTAGTTAGGGACCTGGTCCCTCGATGATTAGCTATGAAAGAAATGTACAGGTAAAATAGCTAAAAAGTGTTTTCTGGCAAAGTCTAACTCATCTCTATACCATTGCAGGTAGACACGCATGACGATTACAGAGCAAATAAGTAGCCAATAATATCGCATTTCAGTCAAAAGGATAAAGTTCACATTTACAAAATCTGTCAGGGAACCTGGTTCCTTTGACACAGGTTAGTAGTTTCTATGTACTCTCATCCGCATCTTTTTAACGTCTTAAATCGTGCCACGTCATTAAAATATCAATCTTTCCTTTCCCTCTCTTTTTGGAACTCAAGCGCCATACCCGTTATGAAACGACCCATCTACCCAACTTGATACTCGTTCCTAACCGGTCCCTCACCCCTTTTAAATAACCTCTCTCACGGTCACTATCATAATTGTTCACATCAAAGCCAAAAATTCCCTTTTTTCTTCAAACACAACACTCTCTTCTTCTATCAAACTCTCATTATCCTCCACTATGTCTAAAAATCTGGAGACTCAGACTGTTCCAAACATCGTCCCCACTGTGTCTTAACCTATTGAAACTCCAATGCTAGAGCCTACAATCCCTACACCATCAAGTCCAAAACCTAAGCTAGAGTCACAACCACCTACTGGTTCCTCTCCAACTCAGTCGAGTACTGGCTCTCATAGGAGTCGCAAAACCTCGACTTCCAAGAAATTTGTGGTAGCAACCTCTCCTTCTGTCTCGTCGGAAAACATGGTAGAAGCAGATACAGTGGCAAAAAAATACAATCAGGAAATTCTAGTTGACCAGTGGAAGAATGTTCTTAGATGCAAGGGTTGGATTGTAACAGTGATGAATCGGCAAAGACTACCCCAGGTCTTAATTTGAATGTCGCCGAGTCTACAGGTAATGCTCTCTATATGTCTTCTGAGTTTGCTTTGGGTTTGTAAGAATAAGAGGCCATATAGAATATATTGCCAATCGCTGCTGAGAACTGTGTAGTTGGTGAGTATAAAGTCGTGTCTGAAACAAACGGGTCTAAGGGGGAACTGGTGCCTGTCAAAAATTTGGCACCAGACAGTACTACTGGGAACTTCCTGAGGGACCTGATCCCTCCACACAAGAGAAACACTATGCTCCTACTTGGTATGAAACTCCTTGTTCTTCTAAATAATCCCAGGCCAGTAATGATCCCGCTCACTCTCCTCATTTCTATGCTGAGCCATTGGCCATTGTTCCTTCCGAGATGAGATCTCTGTCTGAGGAAAAAAATGAAGGGATTGAAGATGACTATGACAATGTGGCTCTTGCGAGCTTCATCAGGGCTAGGAGTAGACAGGCAACTCCCCAAGAGTCAACTTCTAAGAGAGATACCACTAGGTTTCAGAAGAAGGAAGCTCTTGAGTCAATTCTTAGGAAAAGCAAAGAAAAACAGAAGAAAAGGAGATTGGTGAAGGATGGGAAGATTGTAAATGAGAAGGTCGTGCCTCCAACACCAGTTGTCGATATTGATGATGAGGTGGATGAGGAACCTAGTTCCTTAGTTCGTAAGTCCTCAAAGCAACTTACAATTCCAACGTCCAAGAAAGAGTCATCTATAAGTGGGATGGGCTTGAGCAATGTTGAGGGTGAAAAATCTGATGCGAAAACAATTGCCCAGTCTGGGCAGAGAGTGACTGAAGAGTTGGTTGAACAAGTTTCTGAGAAAAGGGTGTCTGAGAAATCTGGTGAGAAAAGAAAAAGTGCAAGACAATCAGTGAAAAGGAAGGTTGGTGCCAGTGAGGAACCTAGTTCCTCCAAGAAGGCCAAGGTTGGTGCAACCTAGGATGCTGGAAGGGAAAAATTGAGAAACCAAAAGGTGCTACGGGGCCGTACATTTGCCCCTGATATTTTGGATATGTCAGGAATGCGCCAATTGGTGGAGATCTGGGAATTCCAACAGTGGACACATCTGTTCACAAGTGACAATCCCAAGGTATATGAGGCAGAAGTACGTAGTTTCTATGCTAACTTCTTTACAGTTGAGGATGATAACATTTGTCTGAAAGTGAACGGTGTTGATTTTGTGATGGACACCACTGTACTGGGAGCCATTTTGGGCGTGCCCACTGATGGGATGTCCTCCATTGAGGGGGGTCTGCTCTACAAATTTTCGAAATGCCATTATGAAGGATAAGGCAGTGCAGCAAGGGGAACGGGTACACAAGAAGTCCCTCCTTCCAGTGTACCAACTGCTATTCGAAATGGTGAACAAAGTTCTGCTCCCACATGCTGAAAGACACTCAATTACATCACGACCAGACTTGATTCTCATAGAAGCACTGGATGGCTACACCACTATAAACCTGCCTGGTCTTATGATAGAGCACATGAAGAAAGTGGCAGAGTTTAAGGATGGTAATCATGGGTTGCCTTACGGGTTTCTCCTCACTAAAGTGTTTGAATTCTACAAGGTTCCCTTGGGACAGGCTAAAAGTAGGAACTCGCAAGCAATCTTTTTCCAAAACCACCCTTGAAGAGTGTGAATGCATTGATAGGAGTGGAGGGGTTGGTAGCAATTCGACCATTTCTCAGCTGATCAACGCTCAAAATAGTGCCACTGAAGAAATAAGGAAGCTGAAAGCTCAGAATGCCATTCTCGAAGGTCAGCTCAGTCAGGCCCAGGAAGCATCTGGATCCAGTAGTGCCCAAAGCACAGAGGTTGCCCGCCTAACAAAGGAAAATATTAATCTCAGGAAACAGGTTGAGGACCTGAAAGAAAGGTTGCTAAACGAGCAAGGGTCTGGAAATGCTCACATGGACATCCTTCTTAGAATCATTGCCTCTACTTCAGCCTCCAGTGCTCCCCTTTCCCGTGCTCCTTACCATTCATTCTGTTCCCAGTGTCTAGTTCTTCGTGTCTACCCTCTCTTTCCTTTTATTATGCTTCGGTGATGTTTATGACTGGTATCTTTTTTTTTTGTTTTATTTTGTGGATGTTGTGGAAACAATGGAACTGCTCCCTGTTTTATTTCCAAAAAGTTAATGATATTTCGTCATTTTGGTTGTGCATATCTTTCTCCTTTACTCTGTTCTCTATTATGTTGTGCACACATGTGGCATGAGTTAAATACGCTAGACTTCTTTTTGCTTATTGCTTGCTATTAATCTTTTTATGATGCCAAAAGGGAAAAGTTTAAATTGAGGGGGAATAACAGGATCAGGGGAATTCTGTCTCTTAGGGGGAACCTCAAATAATAAGTTTGTCATCATCAAAAAGGGAAAAATTAATAGGATACATGCATAGGATATATGCATTCTTGTTGTATTTTAATGATCTAACAAACTTAATGATAAGAACCAGATAAGGAACCTAATATACATCCCCAAGTACGTGAGAATAACAAGTCTCAAACTGGAGACGTAAATCAACTCTTCAGAAGTCAAAGAAACAACAAGGGGAATAGATGGACACCCGTTCTCCTAGTGACCATGCCAGTCGACTTCCCAACAGCTGTAAAGTTGCTGCCTGCACACGCAACAGTGCAAAACAGTGCAGTTGTCAACTTCATTGGGAATGCTCTTGTACCAAACATGCTTGCATCATTCAAGTGATGTCACCAATGTTATATTAACATTAAACCAAAGGCAAAACATCACTTGAGAATTGAAGAATCCATCTAGCATGCTCTCAAGTCTATGCATCAATCCAGCAATCGATTCTCAAGTGCTTCAAGAACAAAGAACAACATAACAAGGACCAGTTCCCAGCATTGAATCATTACATGTCCTTAGTTGTGTTCCACCTTTGTTTAAGTTCTTTACTTATAATTCCTACTCAGCTTAGTTAGAAGAAATTGTGTAGGAAACTTTTGTTAAATCATAAACTCTGTGTTTGTGTCTTGGCTAGAGTTAGTCGAGTTATAAGTCTTTGTAATAGAGTTATTACAAAGTGACTTGTAATAGAGTTGTTACAAGTTAGTAAGGGATTAGGAGGTTAATTTCTAGGTTACAATAGGTTGTAATCTAAAGTTTGCTCAGTAGTGAAGTTGAAATCCTACAAGGGTAGGTCGTGATTTTTAATCCCGTGAGTTGGGAGTTTTCTACGTAAAATTCTATTGTGTCATTTACTTACTACTGTGTGCGTGCGTTCTGTGGGAACTTATAGAGAACTTGGTTCTCTATGTAGTTTGGTGGACCCTTAATTTCTATCACTAACTCTTTTCCTATTTGTTGATGCAGGCAAAGTCCAAACATAGTTGTGAATATGAAGACTGTGAGGACTGAGGTATAAAGACAGCAATAATACTACTGATGATGTTTTAAGTCAAAAAAGAATGTTAGCTATGTAACATAAGTAATATAAAATAGAGAGGAGGTAATCTTACTCTGTTTAATTGTATTATTGAGTTAAAATATGCTTCTTAACTTTGTATATGTCTATTAGTTGTCTGATTATGTCTCTCTTGTTATCGTATTTTATAATTTAATTAAGTGTCTTGAGTCATATTAGTATTTGATAATTTTATACTGACTTTTTCTTGTCTTATAGACTTTGGATTTCATTTCTAATAGGATAATTTTTCCTTGTGTTTGTTCAGGGATTGAAGCTAGAATTATGTACCACAGACAGAGTAGGTCTGCTATCTGATCATTTTTCTCATTACTTCCCTTTGTTATTGTAATAAGTGTTGCCACTATTGTAGTACTCCTCACTGTTGTTGTTGTTGTTGTTGTTGTTGTCGTTATTATTGTAAGTGTTACCACCGTTGTAGTACTGATGCTGCTGGTTATTATTGAAAAAGTTGTCGTCACTGTAGAATTGTTGTTGTTGTTGTTGGTTGTTGCGCTTAGTACTATAATCGCTGATATTATTGCTTCCTATATATATTTGTTGCTGCTTTTGATCTCACATACCGGCTATAGTGTAGGTTGTATTGGGTAGAATAGGTATAACTCGTGACTGATCCTTCCTTTTTATTACAGTTGATTATCTTTTATTCATCATCTGTGATGTCAATATAAACCCGAACCCAGATGAAGTTGTTGATATCAAATATGTCGTCGTTGATTATCTTCTATTCAAACTTGTCGTCGACAACTTGTTGTTCAAGTGGTGGGACCATGTTGAGAAGGGAACTCTCGCGAGAGTTGCTGATATGAAAACCATTCATAAGTTGACTTAAAAGGAGCCAAACTTTTAATATGGTTGAATTAAAATATATTCCTATTCCTTTAAATCGATAAACTTGGCAGTAATATACTCAAGCTTTCCTTTTGTATCCCTATGTTTGTTGTCTCTGTGAGAAATGAAAATTTTGAATTGATCAGAACATAAGTAACTAGCTTCTTGCTTTGTGCTAGGGAAACTTTATGCTGTCCAAATTTTTCTGTATCATATGATTGACTTTGCTATTTTAGTTTCTAATCTTGTCTTTCTTTTTCTAAATGTGGATGTTACAGAAGCGGCCAAAATCATACATTTGCGTAACAAAAGGCCAAAAATAATATATTACGTAGGCCATATAAAAGAATTACGACAAGTATGAAGCTTTGTTCGAGATCTCCGTAGGATCCAAATCTTATTCAATTTTTTCTTCTTCTTTTTAAGTCAATAAGTGGCAAGTACAAAATAATGTTACCTCAAAGAACTTGCTATGGTCCAAATCATTTCTAACACTTTAATAATGTTAAAAAATTATATTTTTATTCAATCAATTTGCATAGAAAGTGGAAAGGATAAAAAAAAATTAAAAGCATATTGTAAAATGAAAAATAAAGAAAAAAATAAAACAGAGCCTAAACGGGGCAGGGCAGGGCTTAATAGGGTGGGGCGGGGCAAAATTTTGACAAAAGACTAAATGGAGCCGGGCCAAGCGGATCAAAATTTTAGCGGGTCAGCCTTCCCCGCCCCGCCCTATTTACATCCCTAATAGAGGTTTTCAATAAGACTGCATCACATTCCTGTATATTTGATTATTTCAGTTTGCAGGACAGGATCAAAGGCATGGGCGCATTTCCTGTTTTGCTGTCTGTTTATCTGATTACTTGTTTTAATTTTAAATAAATGCGCTTCACTGTCATTTCATGGGTTTGTTACATGTCGAGTTTACTATCATGTGGAGTGATTTCTTTCTTGTAAACAGTTCCATCTTTCAACTTCTGTTGTGGTTGTATTGCTTCGTTTCTTTCGGTATTTGTTTTTCTTTCTTTTAAGCTTGGATACCAATGTCTTGTTGAAAGTAAACACATTATTTTATATGAATCTTATTTCGTGTGTGATCTCTGAGATAGATTCAAGTTATATTTTAATTATGAATCCATATGTTGTCCTAATCTTTGTTTTAAAAGGCGTGGGCGTAAGGCAACGAGTTTTACATATGCATCAGCGATGCGTAAGCCCCGAGGCACGGGGCATAAGCCCCATATTTATTTAATTTTTAATAATTTATAAAATAATATAATTACAGTAAATATTTATAAACAAGTAAAATTGCTTAAAATGAAGAAAACTATAAATATGTGAAATATATATGTGTGTGCGCGCGCGCGCTTCAACCCAAAAAAAACTAGTCAAAACAATCTATTATACGCTGCTTAGAAGCTCAAGTAACTTGAGTCTAAAAGAATAAAGTTTTCTACATGGAGGACCAAAAAGGATAACTAACCTGCAATTTGAACTTTGAACTTGGTGCTATAAAGGAGAATGAAGTTATCTTTGTATTTGTAAAAAAAAAATATTCGTTGCTTTTGGAAGATATTAACAGACTAGCGGAAAAGATAAAGAATTGAGAAAGATCATGAATTGGGGCTTTAATTAATAAAAAAGGTATTGACTTTTAAATTTAATACACTTCAGTTCCTTTTTAAAACTTTTGAGTAATTACCAAGCTAATTTTTGAGAATTTGGGTATTATATGAAGGACTTATTCAACAATTTTGTTTTAATTTGAAAAAATCTCTGGGGCTTACGCCTCACTAAAAAAATGCGTCTCAAACGTCCGGCCGTACGCCCCAACGCTCGAGGCATACGCCCCGAACGCCTCTTGAAACTTTCGCCCCACACTATCGTCTCGGGGCGTTTTGGTGCGACTTGTCCCAGGGCTCGCTCTGAAAACGCCTTTTAAAACACTGGTCTTAATTGGCCTAAATTTGATGAACCGACACCAAATGTATTATTGCGACAGTAATTGTTTTTAACATATATACGAGTTTAGACAAAACAGCGGAGAATTATTTGGATAACTTATTTTTTAATAGCCTGCTAATGATCTCTGAAAGGGGAAACAATAATTCTATGATCAGATCTTTCCAAGTTCTGATGTTGTGCATGATTTTTGTTTCGGTAAATCCAGAAAGGAAAACTTTGTTTTTTCAAGTTCACAGGTTCAACTGCTCTTCTTTATTAAGTAAGAAAACTACTTACTTCTTCCTTCCCAAATTATGTGCCAGTGTTTGACTCATTAAGAAGTTTAAAAAATAAAGCAAGACTTTTAAAACTTATAATCTACAATTAGTCATAAATATTTAAGTAAATCTCATTAATGTAAAGTAAAAAGTTTAAAGTTAAATTATTTCTAAACAAAAAAGTATGACATTCTTCATGGGACAGAGACAAAAAAATGTATGACACATAAATTTGGACTGAGGGAGTACTATCTTTTAGGAAAATATTTTCCGCGGAAAACACTTTTTCTTCTTACCAAATACACTCTTAGATTAATTAACTGTATTTTCTAAATCTGCATAAGCTAAATAAAATGTCCTGTCATACAAAACTAGGTTCTTTTTCCCTTCTCTTCTTTTGCTTCATGCTGCTTGCTTGGGGACCTCCCCCCCCCCCCCCCCCCTCTGCCATTGAAACTTAGCAGGAGAATGTAGCCATAAACTCATACTTTAGATGGCATTAGCTATATCGTGGAATATTATGTTCTAAAATATACTTTAAAAGTGGAAGAGCAACAAATTAAAGCACATTAACACTAAGGCGCGATTCAAATTAATGCCTCAACATCTATCATAACATGATACACAAAAACTAGTGAGGAAGAGCACAAGTCTGAATTTTCAAAAAGATGAGAAGAAGAAGAAAGTTACATTACAAGAAACAGAAATGTCAAAGAGTCCTAGCCGCCTTGAACAGCCTTGGCCAAGCCAAAAGCAGCAGCAGATGCAACTGCTCCAATGAGTGCAGTTTGAAAAGCGCTCCTAAACGGCTTGTTTCCAGTAAAGTGGCCTTTGGCGTATCCAAAGATTAGTAAGGCCAGCAAAGTTACCAACACAGAGGCGACGACAGCCTTTCTTGCAATTGGAATGAACATGTATGGGATCAGAGGGACTAGTCCTCCCAAGATGTAAGCAATGGCAATGGTAAACGCACTCTGCAGCGCTCTTCTTGGATCTGGCTTCTCTAAACCAAGTTCAAACCTGCCATTCAACATAAACTTATTACAGTTGGTCCGTGCCATGAAAAATCAAAATCGCAGACTTTATGTGATTAGAAAAAGGCAGATCTTATTATAAGCAAATCAAATAGAACGCCAAAACAACATCAACATATTCACCATTATGACAGATTAAATTTTTTATCTAATTCCATCAGGAAATGTATATAACTGAAAAGAAGAAAAAGATGATATTGGTGACGACAATCTTCTAGCACAGACTTAAGGAGATTTCTAACGAAAAAAACTTGAAGCTTTAGACGATTTTACTGATTAAACTATCTTTTCGGATAGAAATTTACACCAGCCTGCATAGAAACCATTTAATTTTACACTCAGTTCTAAATGAAACTAGTGGCTATCATCATATTAACTTAATTATAGTACTTCTTACCATCTCAAGTAATTTCAGTTCAAACACTCTCACTATTGTTTAATTTGTTTGGTTTATTCAAAGCCTAAAGCCTCTCTGGAGCTATGATGATCAGAAAAAACAGAAAGTTTAACTTATCTATCCTACTAGCTGAATAAAGTTGAAGAGCAGGACCAGAAAGAAGTGATCGGTCAGCTAAATATCAAACTAAATGGAGGGGCCATAAAAGAAAAGCTAGAAACTATTCAAAGTGTTTGCTCCACTTTAAGTGGCCTGCCATTAAGTAGGTCGGGATAAGGTTCCCAAATCATGATTTCTTCTGTGGTCCAAGTCAAATCTAAGATAGAACTTAGATACTTCCTTCTCTAAGGCAATAACTACAACAACTAAGTCTCGATCCCAACCAAATTGGGGTCGGTTATATAAATCCTCACTGTCCATATCGCTCGATTTAAGCCCATCTCAGTCAAATATTATAAAAATCCTGCTATAAGGCAACACAAATAAAATTACATATTGAAACTTAGACTGCTGAAATCGTCAAATATCAATTAGACATTGCATGAATAAAACAACTATAACATGTATGGTAACAGAAAATCTCCACTTAGATGCATAATCAGCCAAATAGTAGGAAGAAAAAGAGAAAGTATTGATAAGACTCACTTCATCATAAAGTCAAGCCATGCCTGTGGGTTCTTCCTCAAAGCATTCACAACTGGTCCATATTCATGGGGCTGAATCCCATATTGTGACAAAATTTCTGCAATCTCCGCTGCTTCTGCAATTTATACCAAGATAACACAAGCTCTTTGTCAAACCAAGTAATGGTGCCAAATTTGCAAGTTAGAACATTTTAAAGCCTAGACATAATAACCTTTTCATTTCTTAAAAGTACTAGTTCCCTCATATACTAGTAACTAAACTTCAATCTATGTGTCATCCACGTATCCCTTCTTTCTTCCTAATCTCTCCACCCATTACCAAATACAAGTTATGTGCTTAAAAAGCTATACCATCCTGAATGTATGAAACGAATTCTTCTTTCCAAGGGGAGTCTTGGCATGACCGGTAAAGTTGTTGCCGGTAAAGTTGTTGCCATGTAACCAGGAGGTCACGGGTTCCAGCCTTGTAAACAGCCTGTAAGGCTGCATACAATAAACCCTTATGGTCCGGTCATTTCTCGGACCCCTCCCCGCATAGCGGGAGCTTAGTGTACCGGGCTGTCCTTTAGTGGACGGTAAACAATGATGAAAATAACAACAACAAAAACAATAAACAAACAAATTTTGAGAAAGTATAATAAATTAAATAGTCATCTCAAATTTTTAGAGTACTTAATATATAGATTTAGGTGACATGTATATAAAACAGAG
Organism: Nicotiana otophora; assembly: GCA_000715115.1. Lineage (NCBI taxonomy): Eukaryota > Viridiplantae > Streptophyta > Magnoliopsida > Solanales > Solanaceae > Nicotiana > Nicotiana otophora. The sequence continues at coordinate 29,547 of AWOL01S0034644.1, read as the reverse complement.
TTTCTTTCCTATGCCACCACCTTTAAATGCCAGGGAAAAGAAACTCCCTTCAAATTAAACCTCAAAGATAGTTGTGCCATCACTAATGGACACACATTGCTTAGAATTGTGTCATTCAACACTCTCTCCGAATTTTTTTATTAAATGAATATAGGTACCTAATATTTTTAAAAACAAATATACACACAGAACAACATTGAAAAATAATGTAAAGTAAACATCAGTTTGAGATGGATTAACACCGCTTGCACAAAATTATGTGTAAGTGAGTATGTGCCATGAGAAGTTATACCTGTATCTGGTACAGAGATGATCTCTTCTTCCTCCCTCTTAAGCTCTCTCATATAGTGATCAGCCTCACTCTTGGCAGCCAAGTAACTGTAAATTCATGTAAAAAGAATGAACCAATGATTAACATAAAACTTTAATCAAGTAAAAGGAAGCTATTCAAGTACTTGTACATCAACCAATCAACTAAAACTCAATACCACACCAGTAGACAAATTCTCTAAAATATAAATTCCATTAGGAGTCATGTAAAAACACATTTTTTAACTATGGTGGTGATGCGGGCACCTCGATCGATTATTCTACCTAGCTTCCACCAGCACAAATATTGAATAATTCTACTCACCAAGTCTTAAACAAATGAGAAAAAATTATTTAGCGTTTTTGTCTCGGCTAAGACTTGAACCTGATCTCTCATGATGTTCCCCCACATTATTGACCGTTAGGCCTTAAACATGAACTTATTCTCTTGCTATTATTAGTGCTCGTTACTGCTCATTTCTTTTCATCTTTTCTTGAACGGGGAGTCTATTGAAAATAGGTTCTCAACTTTTTAGGGAGGGATAAGGTTACCTACCCAAACCTCAAACCTCACTTGTCAGATTATACCGGTTTTTTTTGTTATTGTTGTAGGCCTTAAACATAAATTTTTATTTAAATAAAAGAAAAAGAAAGTGGAGTAATAAAAGAATACGTACCCTCCAAGTCCCATGGAGATGGCACCAGCAGCAACCTCAGCAATACCAGCAGTAAGAATAATAGAAGAAGAAGCATTTGCCCCTGATAGCCCCGCCGCCAATGCAAACGGCACCGTTAGTCCATCGGAGACTCCGATGATTATGTCCCGGACAATCTCGCCGGCGGTGAAATGTTTCTCCTTGTGTTGATCCAATAAAGATTTCTCAGATTCATGAGCCATGTTGATGCTGGTTGTTTTTACTTACTATATTCTAGTTTCTACTACAATGAATCCGCAAAAACCCTGTTTAATTAATTTCCGTTGTGGTTCTTTTTCTTTGCTGTTGTTCTTGTATATATAGGGGAACATAAGTGGAGGTGGAAGATGATCGTTTTACGTTTGGCCTTTTATGGAAGCAGGTAAGGTTCTGGTTTCATAATCAGACTCAGATTCCTGGGACAAAGAACTAATTTATAAGTATTTTATATAATTAAATATTTTACTAAAAATGCTTAGTGTTACCCAAATAATAAAGAAAAAAAGATATATTTTGCACCGTTTCATGTCATATTTTGACCTCAAGAATATTGTAATATCTGGAATTAGATTAGTAAATCATGTGATACTTTTATGTAAATAAATATGATTGTATTTATTGGATTGACGTAATATATTTCTGTCACATATTCTATTAATCAATTTGATTCCAAAAATTTCTGATTCTTCCAAAAGAATTCTTGTCAAACGAAAAAAGATCTAAATATTACTTCTTCTCAATTTTGATTACTAGTATTAAGATACATTTATAGCTTATGATCTATAAAATTCCAAAATAATGCTATTATGTTCCTGTTTATGGTTTTCAAGTTGGAAAATTTAAATATGAAAAAAACAAAAAATAATAAAATAACTTGATACTTTTAGAATTTCGAAATAGAAAATAGTGTTGAAAATTAGATATTCCAAATTTCCTACTCTCTCTGTTCCAGACTTCCAGTTTATGTGAACCTATTTTCTTTTTGGTTCGTTCCAAAAAGAATGACCCCTTTATAAATTTGGTAACAATTTAATGTAAGCTTATAACTCTATCCTTAATAAGAAGCTTTTATAATCACACAAATACTCTGGGCCCCTTTTTGACTTGTTTAAGACCACAAATTCTAAAAGTCTTTATTTTTTTCTTAAACTTCATGTCTAATTAAACAGATTCATATAAATTAAAACGAAGAGAGTATATTTTTAGAGTACACATTGTGGTATAGTGGCAACTGGCAACTTTAGAGGCAAAAAACCCCTTTTCTTCTTTCCCCACCCAACCCAAAAAGATTTGGGCAACTCTAGATTTGTCCTTATTTCACCATGCGCAACATTATTGGCAAAAAAGTTAGATAAAAAGTTATACTGCTATTCAAAAAGAAGAATGATACTCGTACTATTAAAAGACAACAGAAAACAAAATTAAAAAAGAAAATAATAAAAAAAGGTACATAACCACTAACGTGCCATCCATACATCCTTTTTATTATTTATTATCACTTCCTTATCGTCAAGGGTGGTAACGAGATAGATATATAATTTCTTGACTGTTAATAAAATCTTTTTGATTCGAGTTTAAGAATAAAAAAAACATAATAAGAAGTGCTTTTTTCTTTAATAAATTTTATGCGATACGAATTTGAATTAATCGAGACTTCAATATCAATGCTGAACATCAGGTGAAAAGTAATTAAGAAAATATGACTTTCTTTATTTTACAAATTTTGGAGTATACTCTACCACACTAGTTAGTATATATTTTTAGATTTATCTGGAACAAAAGTTAACTTTAACCCCCCGCAAGTCACAAATGGCGAATCTCATACATTGCTAATGAAGCAAACCCCTTAATTACATAGCCAAGGATGGTTTTCTCTTAATTAAATTAATTTGCGCATTTTGATCAATAGTTTATACCCAGTTATATTAGTTGGCTATATAGTTATTAAGAAATTGAGGAAAAAATATGAATTAATTACTAAAAGCTAAGTAAGTAATGATAAAATCCAAGTTGTGTGAATTCATTTATTCCAATATATACGACACTTTTTCTTTAATCTTTTTAAATATTCATGCCTATATTTAAACACGACTATATAAATGAAACTAAAAAATATTACTTATTCAGTAATATAAGGACAAAGCACATACGACGACAGATGCAACAGATAAAGTCTAGAGGGGTACGAAATCCAAGAAAGAGTTCACAAGAAGTACAAAAAGACACACGTCCACCACACGCCTATTATGACAAATCAACCCACCCACCCACCCACCCACACAAAAATCAATGCACATGAATAAAAAGCTGCTGCAGATGCAAATGGATCTCTGTTTCAATAGGACTGTTACTACTTTTGAACTTTTTTATATGAAATTGATGATTTTATTACATTTTGTCATGAAAAAAATTGATGTTATAAAATAAAAACTATAAAAGAAATAAATTGAATACAAGTATAGAGAGAGATTAATATTTTATTCAATTTTTAAAGTTATCTTCATAATGAACTGAAAACTCCTCTATTTATAGAAGAAAGGAAGTAGTTGCGAGACTTTTCAGAGAGCAGCTGCAAGGCTTTTCTTTAGCTGCTTGCAACCTGTCTATTTAATAAGAAGTTGCTGCAAAGCATTTCATTGAGTTGCTTACAACCTGTCTGCATCAGCTGCTTGTAGATAAATTTCAACAGAGTACTAAATGGATAATCTTCTTCAGAAAGATTATCTATAGCGGAGTAATGAATGGACATCCACAATATAATATTTTCATAACACCCTTCCCCTCCTCACGGATGTTCATTAAAAGATAATGTGCCTCGTTAAAACCTTACTAGGAAAAATCCAGTGGGAAAAAAACCTAGTGAAGGAAAAAAGATTACACATATTTAGTAATACGCATTTCTAGACGCCTCATTAAAAACCTTACAAGAAAAAACCCATGGGAAAAACCTTAGTAAGGAAAAAAGAGTACAGCGCGTAATTCACTCCCCATGATGAAAACCTTGTTTCAAATATTTGAGTCTCCGCATTCCAATCTTGTATACCATCTTCTCAAAAGTTGAAGTTGGCAAAGACTTAGTGAACAAATCTGTCAGATTGTCACTTGAACGAATTTGTTGCACATCAATGTCACCATTTTTCTGAAGATCATGTGTGTAGAATAATTTTGGTGAAATGTGCTTCGTTCTATCTCCTTTTATAAAT
>AWOL01S0034644.1:0-25184 GCA_000715115.1 Nicotiana otophora | reverse complement strand
AAATCTGCCGGATTGTCACTTGAACGGATTTGTTGCACATCAATGTCACCATTTTTCTGAAGATCATGTGTGTAGAATAATTTTGGTGAAATGTGCTTCGTTCTATCTCCTTTTATAAATCCTCCCTTTCATTGGGCTATGCATGCAATATTGTCTACGTATAAAATTGTGGATCTTTTATCACATTCCAAACCACATTTTTCTCGAATGAAATGAATCACTAATCTCAACCATATGCATTCCCTACTTGCTTTATGAATAGTTATTATCTCAGCATGATTTGAAGAAGTAACAACAATAGATTGCTTTGTGGAGCGTCATGATATGATAGTACCTCCACATGTAAATACGTACCCGATTTGAGATCGAGCTTTATTGGGATCGGATAAACAACTCGCATCTGCATAACCAACAAGATCTGCACTACCTATGTTACATTAAAACAAACTCATATCAAGAGTTCCCTTTAAATATCGCAATATATCCTTAATCGCATTCCAATGTCTCCGTGTAGAAGAAGAGTTATATCTTGCTAGTAAATTAACATAAAATGCTATGTCATGCCTTGTAGCATTAGCAAGATACATAAGTGCACCAATTGCACTGAGATAGGGTGTTTCAGGACCCAGGAGTTCCTCATCCTCTTCTGGAGGTCGGAACGGGTCCTTATTCACTTCAAGTGATCGAATAATTATTGGTGTACTCAATGGGTGTGCTTTGTCCATGTAAAAGCATTTTAAGACCCTTTATGTATATACAGATTGATGGATAAAGATCTCGTCTGCTAAATGTTGAATTTGCAGACCAAGACAAAGTTTTGTCTTTCCAAGATCTTTCATCTCAAATTCTTTCTTAAGATATTCAATTGCCTTTTGGAGCTCTTCTGGAGTTCCAAAAAGATTTATGTCATCAACATAAACAGCAAGTATAACAAATTTTGATGTCATTTTCTTTATAAAAATAAATAGACAAATAACATCATTTATGTAACCTTCTTTCAACAAATATTCACTAAGGCGATTATACCACATGTGCCCAAATTGCTTTAAACCGTACAAAGATCTTTGTAATCTGATTGAATACATTTTCCGAGATTTTAAATTTGCTTCAGGCATTTTAAATCCTTCAGGGATCTTCATATAGAATTAATNAAGGATCTTTATATAGAATTAATCAAATGAGTCATATTTAAATGGCATGACATCTTCAGGTGTCTGGACTACAGGTCTGATCCTCACAATCTTTTACAATATTGTGCACTATATTGTATCAAATATATCGTCGATGATCATTTCGTATCAGTTTACAAGCGACATAACTTGTTGAGATCTCATCACTTTCTTTATTTTCAGGTACCTGAACTTCTTCCAGAGTTTCATGAAATGTTATGTCGTGGGCTCTTCCAGAGCTTATTTCCTTCTTATTATGATCATTTTGATCATTTGCTCCTATTCTTTTCAAGGATTGTTACCTTTGGAACCGATTGGTCTACCATGCTTTATGCGTAGAGTAAACTCTATCCTTCAGGGACTTTAATTTTAATAGGAGCATTAGTAGCTGAAATATGATATTTAATTTTGGATTAGCAAATGCTTCTAGCATTTGACTTGAATTATCTTCTAAGTGAGGATCATATTAATGATAATTCGATTCATATAGCATATTTTTCAGTTGTTTTATTCCATCCCCCAAATGTTAGAAAAACTAACTCATATCCCCAATCTTCTTTGAGAAACATATCTTTGTGCATTGTGGTAGAGAAATTAGTTATATACCACACATCAAAAGTTATTAGATAGTAAAAATATTTGGTTTTTGATCCTAAACCAACTGTGAGGGGAGGACTTATCATATTTTGTTAGTATGATGCATACAAGTGTTGTTGTATACAATTTAGAAAATCTTAGACCAACACATGAGGCTTTGTTCTCATAAGCAATAGTTTAGCCATTAATAGGAGGTATTCAATGCTAAACTAGCTTGGATATAAACCAGCATCATCAAGATGAACTATCTTGATTTCATAATCTGAAAATTATGCTCTTAATTGAGAAAGACAATTTCAAATGCCAAACTGCAGGTTGATAATAAACATACATGTAACCATCTTATATATGAATCTATAAGTGGTTCACATGATAGGTGAATGAGCCTATATTCACCTTTTAGATATTCCATAATTCGGGGATTTTAGTCCCAATTTTAACTGGTATAATCAAGTTATTATGAGAACAAGCAACACAAGAGAATTCTTGAAGAATCTTCTAGTTTTTCAGTATATGTTTATCTGAATTCTCAAATAGCTCATTTAAAAAATGGCAAATGAAAACTTCAAGTTTATCATGGCATGTGCTATCTCTAAGTAAACTTCTAGTTTACTATGACATAAACTTTTGCATCAGTAAACTTCTGATTTACTGTGGCTACTTTTGTATCAGTAAATTTATGATTTACTGTGACTGCTTTTGCATTAGTAAACTTCTGGTATAATGTGATACATGATGTAGTACAAATTTGAAGANTTACAATTAAAGATAAGCTAGAGAAATATTCTCTATATTACATGCACACATCGATTTACTCCTGAAGTAGTAAATATTTTAAAAGAGGTTGAAGCATCACAATTGATGTGATTAATGCGCTTTCAGATAATTATATTCGATTTCCTGAAGGATGAGAATTTCTGATAAATATTAATCCATTCCCTGAAGTGAATGTGATAATATTAATAAAATCGTAAATATGAACGTGCTCTTAATGTAAATATATTACAATTCACCTCCAGAAGAGGTAATATGATTGAGAGAATATATACTCAATTTTTCATATTTCAATTTGCTCTTGAAAAAGTTACACAATTGAAATTTTCTCCCGAAGTAGGAAAATATTATGAAACTGTGTCTTTCTGTGCGTAAATAAAATAATGAGCTATTCAAAGTTATTTTTGAAGCACATTTTCATTCCCTGTAGTGAATGAAGAAATACCATAACTCACATCCGGAAGAGCTAGAATAACAGATGATATAAATATTATTTTTGTGGCATAAAGATCATTGTCGCACGTACCTGTTGTACGTAAAACATCTTGGATAATTTTATTAAGTATCATTCTAAGGAAAAATCATTCTTGTAGAATGTTTTCTACTACAACCACATTGATATTATGGTTAGTTGTTATTAACTACCCCGAAGAAAATAACAACTCATGTATATTTTCCTGAAGGATGTAATGACTATGTAATTTCCGCTTTGATATAAAATATTCATATGTTAATGGCGTTTCTCCTTGAAGGAGATACAAAGTTGGTGGTAAAAATATTAAAATTTTTGATTTCTTATATTTATAAATTTAGAATTCTCTTTATATTGTTTATTTGATTATGATTTTCTCCCATGATACCAGAAGTGTCTGAGCAATATTTGATAGTACAATATGTATCAACAACTCCTGAAAAGTTAGATGTTTGTCTAGAAGACACATGATACCAGTAGTGTCCGATAAATATTAGATTGTGGACAATAAACGAAGGCTCTCGGAGAGCTTATATACAAATATGTCATTCTTATTATATGATTATGGTCAAAACATATGATGTAGTAAATCCGAAGTTTACTGATACAAATGGCTATCATATTGAGACTACAAATGATTGAAAGATTGAAAATCTTCATGTTTCCACTATCATATGGGGTAAATATATATATATATATATATTTACCCCATATGATTGTGGAAACATGAAGATTTTCAATCCTTCAATCATTTATAGTCTCAGTATGATAGTCATGTGTATTAGTAAAAGTTCATTTATAGTCTTTATTTTATAACACGTTATCAGTACGAGACTCTGCCATTTTGAGCATTTACATCGAATTTAATTTCTATTTCAGTGTTTATCTCCGATATAAGGCGACATTCTTATGTTCGTGGTCAGATATTGTTCATTTTGAGTATCATAAGACAGATTATATCCTTGAGGTGGTGAGCTTTTTNAAATGATACTAAATTTTTATCTGAGGATTATATTTGCTTATCCATCATACCTAATGACCGTTAAGGAACAAAAATTGCTTAAAATTATATTTATATGTTATGAAAATATTATATTGTGGATGTCCATTCATTACTCCGTTATAGATAATCTTCCTGAAGAAGATTATCCATTTAGTACTCTGTTGAAGTTTATCTACAAGCAGCTGATGCAGGCAGATTGCAAGAAACTCAATGAAATGATTTCCAGCAGTTTCTTATTAAACAGGCAGGTTGCAAGAAGCTCATGCAGACAACTTACAAGCAGCTAAAGAAAAGTCTCGCAATTGCTTCCTTTTTTCTATATAGAGGAGTTTTCAGTTCATTATGAACATGAGTTTGAAGTTGAATAATATATCAATCTCTCTCTATACTTGTCTTCGGTTTATTTACTTTACAAGTCTTTATTTTATAACACGTTATCAGTCCGAGACTCTGCCATTTTGAGCACTTACTTCGAATTTAATTTCTATTTCAGTGTTCATCTCCGATGTAAGGCAACACTCTTATGTTCGTGGTTAGATCTTGTTCATTCCGAGTATCATAAGGCAGATTATATCCTTGAGGTGATGAGTTTTTCTTCTTAGGAGTAGTGATGTAGATATCACTTGCATATGGAGTGGCCAAATTTGCGTAATTTAATTTGAGCCTTCTGCTTATATTTTAATATCTTTATCATCGCTTGCTTGGTTATATGTTACGTATACAATACCTATTTTGGTATTTGTTTTCATCCTTATTATCTTAATAAAGGATTACAAAATGTATAATATTGTTAGATCCACTTAAACTCCAGAACCACCAGAAGTGGTATATGCCTATGACCACTAGAAGTGATAATTTAGGCTTGTTATGGTTACAATTAAAAATAAGCTAGAGAAATATTCTCTATAATACATGCACGCCTCGATTTGCTCCTGAAGTAGTAAATATTTTAAAAGAGGTTGAAGCATCATAATTTGATGTGATTAATGCGCGTTCAGATAATTATGTTCGATTTTCTGAAGGATGAGAATTTTTTATAAATATTAATCTATTCCCTGAAGTGAATGTGATAATATTAATAAAGTCATAAATATGAACGCGCTCTTGTTGTAAATATATTATAATTCACCTCCAAAAGAGTTAATATGATTGAGAGAATATATACTCAATATTTCATATTTTAAATTTGCTCCTGAAGAAGTAACACAATTGAAATTTCCTCCTGAAGTAAGAAAATATTTTGAAGCAGTATCTTTATGTGCTTAAACAAAATAATGAGCTATTCAAAGTTATTTTTGAAGCACATTTTTATTCCCTGGAGTGAATGAAGAAATACCACAACTCACATCCTCGAGAGGTAGAATAATAGAGGATATAAATATTATTTTTGTAGCATAAAGATCATTGCCACACGTACTTATTGTACGTAAAACATCTTGGATAATTTTAAGTATCATTCTAAGGCAAAAGCATTCTTGTAGAATGCTTTCTACTACAACCACATTAATATATTATGCTTAGTTATTGAGTTCCCCGAAGAAAATAACAACTCGTGTATCTTTACTTAAAAGATGCAATGACTATGTGGTTGACATATTAATACAAAATATTCAGATGTTAATGATATTTCTCCTTGAAGGAGATATTTGTCACAAAATTAGTGGTAGAAATATTAAAATTCTTAATTTTCGTCATATATAAATTTAGAATTAACTTTATATTGTTCATTTGATTATGATTTACTCTCATGACACGAGAAGTGTCAGAGCAATATTTGGCAGTACAACAAAAACTCTTGAAGAGCTAACTGTTTGTCTAGAAGACACATGACACAAGTAGTGTCTGAATAATATTTGATTGTGGACAATAAATAGAAGGCTCCCGAAGAGCTTATTTTCTATTATTGTGGCCAAAACATATGTTATGATAAACCGAAGTCCACTAATACACATGACTTTGAAAGTTGAATAAAATATCAATCTCTCTCTATACTTGTCTTCAGTTTATTTCTTTTATAGTCTTTATTTTATAACAATTATTATTATTATGACATTATTATACTCTATCCATCTCCATTTATGTGTAGGAGTTCGGATTACAAGTTTTTTTTTAAAAATATTTTATAGATATTTTAAATTATTAATTATTGTGACTTATAGTACTTTTTATGTAGTTTTTAAATATATAAATTTTGCATCAAAAAATTTAAAAATTCTATGACCGAATTCACGGTTAAAATTAAAAAATTTGACTTTCAAAATCCGAGCCCTACTACATAAATTGAGACCGAGGAAGTAAGCTCTTGAGATTGAATAAGATCTCTTAAATAATCCCCCACCCACACACCCACGGTACATTATTCACCTACATGGAAGAAAGAAGGTGGAGTAAGGTGATTTTCCTTGCATGAATAATTGCAGGCAATATCTTAGTGAAAAGGGAAGTGATCGAGCGATCACAGGTAGGCTCAAAAGTAGCTCGTGAAGAAAGCCTAATAGCTCAGCATTGATTTAGTTTCATAGCACCAAAAAATGAATCAGAGCCAAGTAATTTTCCAAATGAAATAATTATGTACATTCAAATAGTCGCAAATGCCTATTAATTTCACTTTCTCATGTGTTTGGGATAAGTTGACCTATGTCCTACATGTATTGCAATGTTTTTCAAACATTTTTAACTATAAGAAAGTTAAAATTTATCATATTGTTTATGTAACTCTAGAACATATAAAATTTTGTAAAAAAATAGACATTTAAACTTGGTCCTCTCTAACCTCTTCCTTTTTTTGGGGAGGGGGGAGGGGGGGTGATTGAGAATTAGGTGCTATGATTCTTTGAACTTGGAAATTTTCAATCCAACCGAAAATGCAACAGATGACACTAATCACTGCCGTATATTGCCAACGAAATAAAACCTCTTAATTGCATGGCAAAATGTTGGTTTATTCTATAACGTATGGACAAAAATATTCTGGAGATCAAGGCATCAGCAAAAATACTCCCAAGAATGCAAAATTCAAAAAATCAGATCACAAGAAGTACAAAAAAAACACGCGTCTATCACACACCAATTAATAAGTCAAATTAATCCACCCTGCCCTCTTATCAAACATAGCTTTTCCTTGGTAAATAACCAAATCCATGCACTTGATATGTAAGGTTGCCAATTCAAGTCACCTATGGGGAGCTCTAGGAGGTAGGGAATAAAAAAAATATAAAAAACTGCACTCGATACACATGGCTTGCTGTTTTAGTATATAGTCATTGCATTTTAGAAAACAACACTTTTGACCTGCCAAAGTATCTCAGCTCAGTGTGGATCAACAATAACAACAACAACAATATATATATATATATATATATATATATATATATATATAATACAATTTTTTAAAGTTGTCTGAGAAGAGTAGTATGTATTCATAGAGGCAGAGTCATGATTTTAAGCTTATGGATTTGAAATTTTTATTGGCTTGAGCTACTGGATTCTAAATTAATAATTTATATATATTTAATAAATTTTTTAAGATAAATACAAGGTTCGAACCAAAGCTATTGGGTTCGACCGAACCTGCACTCGGTACTCTTGCTCCACCCTTATGTATGCAGACCTTACACTACCCTATATAAGGAAAGAGGTTGTTTTTGAAGACCTTCGGCTCTCCAGAACAAAATAAAAAAGAAGCAGCAGCAACAAGTGATATTTCCTTTGTATTTTATTTAGGGGTCGTATGGTTACAAGGATAATATATAGTGTCGAGATTATTTTATCTCACTTTTGATAGAATTTTTTGTTACAAAATTAGCAATCTCGCGATTCTATATCGCATTCTATGTACTCCTTTTTCACTTGAGATAAAAATGACAAAGTGATCCTTATATTGGAGTTAAGTTTAAAATAGTCATTTAAATATATTCACTTTTAACAAATTTAAAGTATCAAAACTACTCAAGTGTATATATAAAACACCATTTAAAACCTACATCCAAACATAAGGAAACACAGAAGTGTTAGATCGAACAAAGAGTTAAAAAGTTCGACATATAAATAAAAAAAATTATTACATAGTGATATAAGGCAAGGGGTAATGAAAATTAAATTTACGATTATCGTTATATTTCTACTGATACCACTAGACTATAAGAATTTGTGTCAACTTGGTGCACTTGAAATTTTACTGCAAGACCTTTGGTTTTTTGACGTTCTTTTGGTTGTTTCCACTTAATTTACCTAATTAATTACTATCGTATTGAATTCTAACAATTTTTGGGTTCGTCATTTTCTTTTAATTCACGTGAAGGCGCATAACGTTTTTTCGTTTTTCCGAACCTTTATTCAAGTATTAGCATCTGTTTTTCTGAAGCGTGATTTGACTATCCTCACGAGAGGCACCAAAAGAAGCCCATTCACGGGTGGCACTGCAAATCACTTTTTGGCCCAACTTACAATGACCCATAAAATCAATGACAGAAAAATTACACGATACACACACACACATATATATATATATATATATATATATATATATATGCATTTATTATCGTAGCTATACTTTCAAAAAATTATCATTTATAGTTATATTTAAATTTTATAGCAAATCCACTTGTAGTACTGCAAGAAGAGAACAATCGTTTTGAACTGAAATAAGAGCTTGGTTATTAGAGAGCTCGCTTTAGTAAGTGGAGGTCTTGCGTTCGACTCTCAATGAGAGCATTCTATTTTTTTGTATTTATGTATTTCGCCTTAGTTGTATTTGTTGCACGAACGAATACAAGTTGTATCTTGTGTATACATTCCTGTATTTTGCCTTGGTGAATTCGTTGCGCGAACGAATACAATTGACACAGGTTGTAGTTGTTGCTATGGCTATTCAAAACCGAACTGTAACTGTTAATTGAACCGTAAAAGTGATTTATTGGCTTATTGATATCGGGTTATCGGATTAACGGTCGATGAATGGATTAAAATTTTATAATTAGATAAACTATAATTACATATGGTAATTAAGCTCTAAACTGTAGTACTTTATAAAAATTTCTTTAAAATCACTAACCTATTAGGGCATAAATACTAGAATATTTTATTTTTAGTATTTACAAATGCTAAACTTTAATATGGGAAATTATTAGTTCGATCATGAGTATCTACAAATATTGAAATTAAGTTAGCGTTTGGCCATAGATTCCCAAATTTATTCTGAAAAATCTGATTTGGATGAAGTTTAGTTTGAAGATGAAAAATGTGTTTGGACATATGTTTTTTGTAAAGTTTGGTTTGGAAAAACATGAAACATGACTTATACCCACAAGTTCTAAAAATTATCACAAATACCCAAATACCATTATCAATAACATTCATTATATTATCGCAAACCATAATCCTAAACATAAATAAATTTGATACAAAATTATCATTTTTATAATAAACTACATGATACACTTTACAAAATTATTATTTTTATAATAACACGGGCTAACCAATTTTCGGATTGATAATTGAAAAATAGTCAGTATTTGTAAAGTTATTAAAAAATAACCATTATTTTGCTGCAACACGGAAAGTTCCAGCATAATATTAAAAATAACCACTAGAGATTGATGCACCTGTGTATAAACTTACAACATATTACATAGAAAGTTCCAGCATACTATACTAGAGATTGGAGAACATGTGTATGAACTTCCAGCATATTATGTTGGACCATGATATATTATGCTGCAACTCCTAGAATTCCACATGTAAAAAATTCGAACTCAATATATTATGTTAGAATATTTTACGAATTTTAAACAATGTTTTCGTTCATATTTATCTTTACATAAAAAGTTGGTAAATTTCGATTACTTTTGAAATTATGACTATTTTTCAATTATAACTTATAAATTTGGCTATTTTTTAATTTCACCCCAAAAGATTAAGTATCATTTTATTATATTTATTTCTTGATTTGATAATGATTTTACTTCTATCCAAAACTATATTAACTCTCTACTTTTAGTTCGATTACATCTCAATTTAAACATATTATTGACTTAACACATTTGCAGATTTAGTCATAATCGGTGTTTTAAAAGACGTGGGCTTAAAGCGAGACGTAAACTCAAGGCACGAGACATAAGCCTCATGTGTATGTAATTTTTAATATTTTATAAAATAATATAATTACATAAATATTTATAAATAAGTAAATTACATAAAATTTGAAGAAAACTATAAATATGTGAAAACAAATATATATATATAGATGTGTTCCATCCTCACAAAAAACTAGTCAAAACAATCTATTATACGCTATTTACAAGCACAAGTAATTTGAGTTGAAAAAAATAAAATTTTCTACATAGAAAATAAAAAAGACGATTAACCTACAATTTAAACTTGCTGTTATGAAGAAAAATGAAATTCTTTGTGCATTTGCAAAAATAATAAAAAATAAAAATTGATTATTCGTTGCTTTTGAGAGATAAAAACTAACGGACAAGAAAAAAGTCTTAACTTTTAAATTTAATATTTCAGTTCCTTTTTATATGAACTTATTCACCAAAATTTACCTCAAACGCTCATGCGTCAAATTGAAGCATATACCTCTTGACACCACACCATCACGCTCGCCCTAAAACTCGTTCCGAAAATACCTTTTAACACAGTGGTCATTATTAAACGATGATTTCAAACCATTCAATTTTCACTCAATCTGTCCATTTGATACCGCTCCAACAAATACCTTGGTTTGTGTATAAAATTTCATTTTAATTCTTATTTTTCCAACCCAATTTTGTGCATACACTGAATTACTTATTCCTATTTCTGAAGAATTTAAAGTAGTATTTGTTGACATAAGCTGGTGACAAATATATAATTTGACAAAATTAAAGGTCTCTAATGAAAACGAAGTTTAAGGTGTCATTTTGTTAGTATTTATTTCTTGCTTTGATACGCTATTTTATTTATGAGCAAATCTGATTTTACCCCAATTTTTGTTCGAATATAACTCTCAATTGAAACATATTACTGGTAACAAATTTGCGGTTTTAGTCATGATCAAGTAATGATTTTAAACAATACACATTTTACTTAATCCTAATAATTAATACCTCTTTCTACGTGCAATATCCACAATTAAGTATGCTTCATCGCACTACTAGAATAGAGAAAACTATTTTGTCGAAGCTACATTTTACAATTTTTTTAATCGGAAGTCTATGTACGCTACTAAATCAATATAAGATAAGATGTCACTTGAATCTAGAAGTGAATCAAAAGAACATTCTTCATTTTAGGTTTTTGGGTTTAAAATACTTGCTTTTGTGTGAAATTGTTTTACTTACTAATCTGTTAGAATTCCTATATGGATCAAATTAATTAATTGGAGTTGAAACTCAGTATTATTAAGGTCAGGAAGATCACAAGAAAAAGACCTAAAAATACCCAAAAAGACAGAAACACATGAGAAATACTGATCTTATTAGTGATTCTTCAGTTCAGGTCTCCAAAGATTTTTCAGCAAGATAAAACCTCAGTAAATGTTTCAAATGATCATCATTAGACACAAAATAAGATCACCGTAACAAATTCAACATACAAAAATAAAAATTTATATTGTTTAAAAATAATTTCAATAAAAGAACAAGCCCACTTCCAATAGATTGGGATTTGTTTTTGCAAATAAAATCTTGAAATTAAAAGGAAATGATGTGTGAATCAAAATCACCTTGTCTCTTCAGTTCAGGTCTCCATAACTTTCCGCATGGTTAATCTCAGAAGAACGAAAGTTATATTTTTGATCATCATCAGAGACAAAAAGAGATTTTTATTTCATAGGAGAATCAAAAATACAAGCCCTTTGTATAACAACTTGAAAAAAGATAGCACTAAACACAAAACAGACTAAGGAAAGAGGTAATAGGAAAACAAATATGAACAAAGAATACATAGATTTTCCTCTTCAAATCACAATAGATGAATAATGATCATCAAGGAGAGGAAATTAAGAAAAAACACTTCGGTATAAGGTAATTATAAGCAAAGTTAAAAATAAAAACTAAAAAAATTAAGAGCAAAGCTAAAAGAGAAGGAGCAGCCTTCGTTTCCCTAGCGTCTGCTCACTATTTTGCTGCGGAGCAAACATACAATCATACAAAGACTTGGTGCCTGGATTTTATAAGGACAAAATGACGGTGGGAATTATAGAGCCCTAGGCAGTTTGGGCTGTAATTTAGTGATCAATTGCTTGGGCTCTTCACAACATGTTGGCCCATCGTGCTTAATAATTAGGGTGAAGTGCAGCAATAGTTACTTTTAAGCCTATTATTTTAAATATATTCATAATTTATAATATATTTAAAGATTAGTTAATTCACCCAAACTTTAGGACTAAGTATCCTAAATTTGAAAATTCAGGGCTTAGTGTCCTGAATTTTTTAGCTGCTAATTTGAAATTCAGGAATAAGTGTCCTGAATTTCTGAAGTACTAATTTAAAATTCAGGACATAAGATTTGAACTTCAGGACATAATTTTTGAACTTTAGGACACGATGTCCTGAATTTTGAACTTTGAGGTTTAAACTCTAGGACGTCGTGTCCTGAAATTTGAGTAAAAATGGCTAATCTTTAAATACGTTTTAAACATGCTTAAAAATGGCTATCTGGTGTCACTTCCACTAATAATTATATGAAGAATTAACTTTAATTAACATTGGCACGCACCTAAACCTCTATTAACATCTTGATTGATATTTGGCTACCCAATAACTCCACGCTTCGTAGCCTTATCCAAGGTCTTTTAACTCATAACGAACAATTCCTTACACTGGATCACCTTCTATCCAATGGTAATTGGGTGAACTACCTGAAGATTTCTCTTTTCTCATCCATAATACGTAATTTAATCCTACTTTTTTATGACCTGATACATATTGTTGGCTTGCTAATTCTACAGGCTCATTCTCCGCTAAATCAACTTACCACTTTTATCTTGCAACCCATTGTATTCTTCCTGCCAAACCGCCTGATATCAAATGGATTTGGACCCTTCATATCCCCAATGAGATAAAAATATTTTTTTGTCTACTCATTCTTAATCGAGTACCTACTGCTTCATATTTGTCATCTATTAATGTTCTTCACCACCCTCACTGCTACTCTTGTGCGATATAACTGAATCTCTCTATTGTCTTTTTTTCGAGTGCATTGGAAATTCTTTAATATTAGCACTACTAACGCTATTTCCTTCACTGCTTAGCTTATAATGCACTGTACCAACATTCACTAGTCTTTCACCTACCAAGGAATTGAAGTTCCCAAAATTTTACTTACCTCATTCATCATTTGGCATATCTGGACCAACCGAAATCACAATTTCCTCAATAACTTGCATGCACATGTCTTCATAAAATAATATTCTCTTCCATGTATCGAATTTCATTACCTCTTTTTTTTTATTGGCTTCATCCCGAACGTTAGGCTATAAGGAACAGAGTCAACAACTATGGACCGAGACTATAGAAGAGAGTTGGTACTCATTTAATTGACCTACTTCCATCTCCAACTCCCCTTCCCATTTTCACCCTTGAATATATTAAATGTCCCCTCTTCCCCCCACATCATTTTATTTTAAAACTTAATATTAACGGCATTTTTAATCCCATCACTAAGATATGTGGTGTTGCTAGAGTATTTAGAAACAATCAATGTCAGTGGATTCGTGGTTTCTCCACAAAAATCCCGTGCTCGTCAGAATTCAAATCAGAATTACAAGCCTTGTTGATAGGATTAAAAATTGCTCAACAATTTTACCTTTATCCAGTAGAGATAGAAACGGATTCTCATGTAATGCAAAAAGTCTTGCATGCATGAATTGATCTTTACTTACCTATTAGTTTGGAATGCAAGTCATTACTGATAATGCTAAGACATCCGGAGCTTCAGCATATTTGTCGTGAAGCCAACACTGTAGCGGATCTACTTGCCAAGCATGCCATGACTTTAGCTCCTTGCGCAGGCCATCAACGTTGCCATCCTCTACACTATGAAGAACCCTCTCTTTATGTTTTACTTGCTTTCAATAATGATTGTTCCCGAACTTGTATAGCCAGGACAGTCCTCCAGTGTAAAACCTCTACTACTTGTCTTTCTTAACTTTTAATAATTATTCGTATTAGCAAAATAAACACAAAAGCTTTAATTATATGAAGAATTAACTAAAAATAGTCGGCGAATGTAAATAATAAGTATAATTCATATATAATATTTGATAATCATATATAATTAGTGTATAATCTATGTATCTACATTAGAAAAAGTAAGCAGTAAATCTGGCCGACTATTTGTGTAAAGATCTTATAATAATAATAATAATAATAAAATAAAATATCATAGTTAGGATTCAAGCTTGTGATCTAAAGCAACATTTGGACCCCCTTTATTATTATAAGAGTTTTTTCTTATGTTAAGAGAATCCAACATTTTATATATAACCAAATAAAATATTTTATTTTTACTCTATTTACAAAATATAATATTTCGACAAAGGGGATTCAATTGAACCCTCTTCTTCTTACTAACGTTGCGCTCATAAAAACAAGATAATTAATAGTTTCTATTCGAGTATAGTAGTTTTTTTTTCTTCTTAAAGTAACATGTTGTGTGAGTTTACCTTGATTGTTTGATTAAGTACTTTTATCGAATAACTATGTGTACTAAAGTTCATGCAAATAAGAGGTTGAGTTGAATGCTTAGTTGTTTGGAAAATATTTGGTAAAAATAGTATATATTTTTTAGAGTAAATCTTACCGAATAGTTTGCCTTTGTAACATAAAAATTACTTTTCTTTTCTTTGTAACATAAAAATCATCTCTTTAGAGCCTAATTAACAAAAATATAAAAGTGGCAGGAGGGATGTCTGCCATTACAATTGCGATAGGGATTCGGGATCAAGAAAATATTAAAGGGATCGAGCTAGTTGGAATTGAATGGAAAGTTGCAAGCAGGGAAGGGTTCTATGTATTCCGATGGAAAATTTCTCAGCTGCCGTCGGAGAGAAGATCCTTCGGTGGTGAAATTGAAATTAGCTGACGCGGTAGGTGGATACTAATATACTATAAATGACGGAAAAGTGTCCCTACATATGGGATAAGTTTAAAGTGGTCTCTTAAAAAGTATATTCTTGGGCACTTTTGATCCTTTATGTTTGCCAAAAATTAGACTTTTTAGTCTCCGTCAAGGCATCAAATACTTAACAAACTATAATTGTAAGATTCAACAGAATTTTTCTTTTAAAAATAATTTTCTAACTTTGGGGGTTCTTTCCATTTTATACTCTTCGAACTCGTTTGGATGAGCTTATTTTAAGTGGCTTTTAAGCATAATTCATAAGTTAGAAATTCTAACTTTTGGCTTTTAATATTTTGGGGGTTATTTTAGCATAAAAACAAGTGCTTAAAAGCACTTTTTATTTTATCCAAACACTACAAAATGACTTAAAAACTATTCTGGCTTAAAAATACTTAAAATAAGCCAATCCAAACGGGCTTTTAATCTATCCATAATTTTTTTATTTATATCTTATCCTTTTATTTTTGCGTTTTAGGCTCTCATTTATTTATTACATTGCAAAATCATAAAATAGTTTATTTTATAAGGGGTATAATTGAGATTAAAAGTTAA
The DNA here is from genome assembly GCA_000715115.1 of Nicotiana otophora. Classification (NCBI taxonomy): domain Eukaryota; kingdom Viridiplantae; phylum Streptophyta; class Magnoliopsida; order Solanales; family Solanaceae; genus Nicotiana; species Nicotiana otophora. Next base: position 9,505 of record AWOL01S0034644.1, on the reverse strand, counting down.
AACAAAGAAGAGCCAAACTATAAAGGACCAGCAGAAATAATTTACCTCCGTCCAACAATTGTAAAACCGATTTACTTTACCTTGGCTTGGCCTAGACAAAAAAGGTGAAGTAGTCAAGCTATTGTTTCCTTCAAAAGATAATAGGTTTGGTTTAGTTTAGTCAAGAAAAGGAAAATATATATGTTAATACAAAACAATACCTTAACATTATAAGTAAAATCATGTATTTGTGTTTAATCACGCCTAACCTTTCCTTTATTCCTTTTGTTAGTTTTCTTTCATTAGTGATATGTGTTTACCATAAAAATCGGATAACAATTGAATTTATACGCAATTTTAAGGATACATGATATAACTTGATACAAATTAAGGAAACAGATTAGAATTGAAATTGACGATAAAAAAAATAAATACAAATCACACAAATCGAATAGCCTTACGCCAAACTGTTTACCAAATCGAACAGTCCTAGCCCTCAAATTCGATCACCCTTGAACCAAGAGACGTCTCAACTGATGTATGAACAGAATAACAAGATGATAAATCTAGAAAATGATAGTATATTTCTTTATGTTGCGTAATGTGGTCTATGTTACAAATGATCAGACCCCATTTATATAGTAGGAGAGTTCTACTCTTGATACAATTATATACATGTTAAATATCTCATGATTTGCTAATCAATCAACATATCCTTGATATGTGCCGAGATTTCCGTCGTGATCTACAACCGATCGCGGATATTTCGTCCTTCTGTTATTCGGCTTGGCAAATTTTCCTCGATCTCATTTGATCTCGATTTTGTTCGATGACATGGTCTCGAGCTTAACGATATAACTTCGCACTTCGGTTCGAAATAATTCGAGGTCCGACTTTAACCTACCATATTTCAGTCTCGATTAGTCACACAAGAGGTGAATCTAGTTTTGACCATATACAAATAGTCCATACGTTTCTAGGAGAGAAGATGATGAGAAACAATATGAACTTCTGAATCCCATCTCGATGGGCCATGACGTAAGCGACAAACGGCCACTGAGACACCCGACTATGACATAAGCGACAAACGGATACCGAAACGTCCCGTTAGTCCAATTACCAAGGTATTGAATGCTTGTTAATTACTGGTAGGCCACTACGAGTTTTGAACCGTCATCAGCAAACTATAAATACCCTAACTTTCATTTATTCAAACTTTATGTTCAAAGCTCTTCCTATTCTTGTTCTTCAAAAATCCCTTTGCTCTCCAACTCTTCACCTGAATTTCTTGAACTTTTAGCAAACCGCTAAACATACCTTCCTAATTTCCTTTTCTTCTATTCTACAATGGCGAAAATTTCTAAGACGGTCCCGCAAAAGGAGGTCGTCTCTTCATCACGACCTGCTGGCAACGGGGGCTGCGGCGGAACCACACCCTGAGGAGTTCATTCCTACTGGGTGCCCGACCGTTGCCAATTTTAAGATTGAAAAAATTTCCTCGGTACCGGGTCGATGCGAGTCGGTCTTGAGGTACATATGTACGATCACCGATGATCTCATCACCAAGGTTAAAATAGATTGCAACTGGGCCAATAAACATGCGGTGGTTCCTTCGCATGAGAAGTCAATCACTACCCATGCGGATGGTTTTTTAAGTGTTTACATTTACCCCTTCACGTTGGGTCTCTTAGACCCGATCATTATTGCCTTATGCAAGAGGTACGACGTGACTCTTGTCCAGATTCACCCTTCATTATAGAGAATAGTGATTCTCCTTCGATTCTTCGTAAACAAAATCTTGGGGTGTCCCTTTACCATCGATCACCTTATGAGTCTCTATAGTCCCCGACTCTATCGAGGGGGGCTATTCAAGCTTGCTTGCCGGGCCAATAAGGCCCCATTCTCGAGTATAGATGAGGCTCGGGACTAAGGTTGGATGGATCGTTTTGTTCGAATAAAGACTTGAGATTTGATCCCTGCCTAGGACATGCCATTTCCCGAGAAATGGAATATAAAACGTAAGTATTACTTTGCCTAGAAGATTTAATCTATTGCTTCTCCTCTTATCTTCTTTCTTATTGGTGTTTTAGGTGTTACAATTGTGGCCTAGATGCCAGATGTGGTTCCTCAACTCAAGGAATGGGTCGAGGACCTTGTGTCACAGAGACCATACTTCGAGGGACTTGGATGGAATTATCGAAGGGTCGGTGGGATGCCCATAATCATGGTAAGTTTCCTTTTCTAGTTCGATAAGGTTTTGACTTTCTCCTTGTGTTGTCAAATTCTTATCGGCTCTATTTTTTTTTGTAGGTCTCCCCAAGGACGTTGCTATGAGGCCTCCATCCAAGGGTGAGGATGAGCCTCTCGATTCCCTTGTCCGAAGCAAGATGACGAGAAAAAGAAGAAGAGGGGTCCGAGCTCTCTAGACTCGGAGAAGAAAAAACCAAAGAAGAGGCTGGCGCGTAAAGCTAAGAAAAGTACCAGCGCCCTCCCATCGGACTCGATCTGCCGACTGATGGATGAGCCTGAAGAATAAGAAGATAACTCTGAGCTAGTGGCTCGGGTGCGGACCGCTTTGCCTCGAACTGAGGAGGCTTTTGAGACGGCATTGGTCGGTACTTGCGAACCGGAACGAGGTGCGGCTTCTTTGCCCTAGGCCAGGGAGATAGAGAGAGAGACCGGGGCTGACACTTCTATGGCAGAGGGAGGTGCCCCGAGGGACAATCTTAGGGCGATCGACCTTACCGGGTCCCTTCAAATCTCAGACGCCATGATACGCGAGGCTGGTATGCTAGAAGGTCATTCTTACGAGGGGCCTCAGGGGGCGACTGATATCCATAACTTCTTGGATGGGTTAGATTCCACTGCCTCAGAAGATGTCACCAGCTTAGTGACTTACTGGTGCCAAGGAAGGTACCGTCATCAGGTGCTAGTGGGTCTTCATCGAGCCCAAAGCTGGTGGCTCGGTTCTCATCCCTAAGTGTTAACCTTGACCGCAAGCGGTCGATAGTTTTCTCTATCCCGGAGGATGCCCGGGTTTTGTCTACCCCTGTGGGGGGTGCTAGCTACCTTAGTTGCTTGGTGACCGAAGAGGACCAAGCCATGATGGACGCGGTGGAAGCGCCTTGCCTATTCATTGAGGCCCAACACGCCTTGAATCGGGTAACTTCGAGTGTCACTTCATTATTTATTTTAAATTTAAAGTTGTAAATAATCCTAACACCTTTCTTTATGCTTGCAGGCCTCGGTATTGCACCATAAGGCTTTCCTCTAAATCCGGGAGGAGTTAACCCAGCATGAGGCTGAGGTTCGTGAACTCACCGAGAAGAGGGATACTTGTAAGCTTCTGAGTGAGAAGTTTCAGACCTAGTTAGAAGTGTCTCGGGAGGAGCGTACCGAGTGGACCCAACAAGTAAATCGAGTACTTGAAGACAGTGTTGACGAACTGAACTCAATGGCGAATGATCTGATCCTGCAGGTTCGACAAAGGCTTGAACAAATAGGGCAGCTCAAGGCGCAGGTATACGCGATACAAACTGAGGCCGATGAGTTCAAGAAAAACATGGACCTCATAAACTTGTAAAAGGAAGTTGTCCAAGAACAACTGACATCGGCTAAGGCTCAACTTCGGGATTCAAAGTATAAGACCTCAGTGCAGGCCAAGAGGATCGAGGAGCTCCAATTTGAGCTTAACTCGGCTATTTCTGGCCAAGAGAGCCTGGACACAAAGCTCGAGGCGGCCAAATCTGAGGTGGTCGTTGCCAATAACAAGGCTGATGCTAAAGTGGCCCAATTCAAGGTTGATGTCAAGGTTATTCAAGCACATGACAAGAGAATGGTGGATCATTTAAAGTAGGAAGCTCGAAGGGGGGGTTCCATGCTCAGGGCTTTGACATACTGGCGGAAATCGAGAATGTCAAGGTAGAAGAAGCCAGGTGTTGGAAGCTGGCTTTTTAGGGGAAGGCTCTGAGAGCTTAACTGAATCTGAAGGTGGGGAAGACCCCGAGGATGAAGACGCTGCCCCCAATGAGGACCATACCACTTAGGCCTTTAGATGTTTTTATTTTTTGCCTTTTGCATCTTTTAAGGACGCTTTGGGCATTGTACATATCTATATCAGGCTATTCTGGCATTTGTAAAAAGATTATATATACACGGCTTTCTTTCCCCTTTGGCTTTCAAAATTTTCCTTTGCTTTATTACTTGTATTCATAAGGGCTGAAATGCCTTAACATAAAGTAATTTAGGTTGTGTCCGAAAGTTCAAACAAACCTTGCCTTTGCCCTACTTTATTTTTAAGGCGTCTTGGGGGTTCGGTGTTACCAGAACCTTTTCCCTAAGTAGGTAGCCGAGATTGTAGTTTGCCGAGGGTAGCCTTTAGAACCGTTTGTGAAAAAATTTCTTTTTCGAAGGTCTAGTTTTTGTTACGAGTTTCGGACGTCTCTAAGCCATATTAATTCGACCGTAGCCTTTTAGTTTGGGCGCTGCCCATTGGACTTCTTTTCCCGAGCTATCCGGTCTTGCCTAAGATAATAGTCCCCGAGTGGGGTATCTGTGGACTTTAAAAATAGGGGAGTTGCCTAATAGGTCTTATGCCCCTGAAGCCTAGTGACTTGGGCTTGCTCGAGTTTTTTTGTTGGCAGTCCCCGAGTGAGGGAGTGGTAGTTCGTATTCCGGTTATAGACTGCCATTGGGCTCGTTATTTTCAAGAGATAAGAAGTATTAAACTCTTTAAGGGATGTAAAGAGGAAAATATTTATAACATAAGATGATTGCAAGGCAAGTTCTTCTCTGTATTCTTGTGCAAAGCAGTCATACATGCGTATATGTTTTATGACAGGGCTCAATTAATCTATGTGGGCACGATTCGTTTGACCGTTTGTCCCTTACAATAAATCCTACCCTATTGAGACCCTTCCTTTACGAAGTAATTTCCTCGCTAAAGTTGATATCTGAAGGTAATGCATATCTGAGGGTAATACCCCCCCCCCCTTAGTATTCGAGGTTGATTGTAGAGGGACCTCGAATATTGTTCAATTGATTTTCGATACCGATTCATGATCAGACTTGATTATGAGTTAGCACGATGCATTGTTGCCTCATTAAAAAACTTGCCGAAAAACCTATTTGGGATAAAACCGGTCTAAGGAAAAAAGAGTGCAACACGTGTTATCAGACCTAAAAACTTCGTGCCTCTTCTTGTTAATCACCTGCAAGTGTTAGTCCAAAATAAAAAGGAAATTAAATGGGGTCGTACCTTAGTAGTAATATCATTTTAGGTGGGATATATTCCAATTGCTCAGTAGTTGTTCTCCATTCATCATTCCGAGCTTATAAGATCCTTTCCCGGTGACCTCAAAAATCTGGTACGGTCCTTCCCAGTTCGGATCCAATTTCCCTTCATTCAGATTCTGGGTATTTAGTGCGACTTTCCTTAGCACTAAGTCCCCGACATTAAAGTATCGAAGGTTGGGCCATCGAACAAGGGCATCCAATCGAACAAGGGCAGTTTCACGCCTTTCATCCAATAGTTCCAAGCTCATATTCATGGCCTCGTCATTTGACTCCTTTGTTGCATATCGATATTTGATACTTAGTTCCTCGACTTAGACCATTATTAAGGCTTCGACGCCATAAACCAATGAAAACAGAGTAGCCCCGAAGTCGTGCGGTATGCCCAAAGGACTTCGGGTAGGATCTCCTTCCATTTCCCTTTGGCGTTGGTTAACCTCTTATTACGGTTTTGGATTATGGTTTTATTGGTCGATTCGGCTTGCCCTTGTTCTCGCTAGGGTAATAAGGTGTCGATAAGATTCTTTTGATCTTATGATCTTTTAGAAACTTGGTCACTTTGTTGTCGATAAACTGTTTCCCGTTGTCACACACAATTTTGGATGGTATCCCGAACCGACATATGATGTGGTCCCAAATGAAGTCGATGACTTCCATCTCCCTAACCTTCTTGTATGTCTGTGCTTCAACCCACTTAGAAAAATAATCAATCATAAATAAGACAAATTGAGCCTTACCTGGTGCCCATGAAAGAGGGCCAACTATGTACATTCCCCACTTCATGAATGGCCATGGTGACAAGACTGAATGCAGCAATTCTCCGGGTTGGTGAATAATTGGAACATATCTTTGGCATTTGTCACATTTTCGAACAAACTCCTTCGCATCTTTTTCCATATCGATCCAGTAATAGCCGGCTCTAATTACCCTTTGAACCAATGATTCAGCACCTGAATGATTTCCCCAAGTGCCCTCATGAACTTCCCTTAGAAAATACTTAGTATCTCTCGGTCCAAGACATATTACTAGTGGGCCAACGAACATTCTTCTGAACAAGGTTCCATCTTCGGACAAGGTGAATCGGGCTTCCTTTGTACGCTGGCCCCTCGATTCTTTTGGATCTGAGGGAAGTTTCCTGGTCTTCAAATATTCTACTTATTTATTTCTCCAATCCCAATTTAAGCTTGTGGAATTTATCTCGGCATGACCTTCTTTGACTACTGACCTCGTGAGTTGCACAACGACCCTTAATTGTGCTCGTCATCCTCGACCAACGACCCTAAGTTTGCGAGGGCATCGGCCTCACTATTTTGATCTCGAGGCACGTGCTGCAAAGTCTTTAAACCGATGTAATGTTACTTGTAACTTATCTAGGTACTTTTGCATTCATTTTTCTCTGACTTCGAATGTTTTGTTAACCTGATTCACCACAAGGAGGGGGTCGCACTTAGCTTCGATCACCTCCACTCCCAAGCTTTTGTCTAGATCGAGACCTGCAATCATGGCCTCATATTCGGCCTCATTGTTAGTCAACTTCACAGTTCTAATGGATTTTCTAACCATGTTGCCCGTGGGTGGCTTCAGTACAATGCCAAGTCAGGACCCCTTTTGCGTTCGATGCACCGTCCATAAAGAGGGTCCAGATTCCCGAGGACATTCCTGAGTTTACCAACAACTCTCTTTCGACCTTGTGTATTAGGGCCGGCGTGAAGTCGGCCACGAAATCTACCAAGATTTGAGACATAATGGTTGTTCGGGGTCGATATTCGATATCTTACTCGCTGATTTCCATGGCCCATTTGGCCAATCGTCTCGAGAGTTTAGGTTTATGCATTATATTTCGTAATGGGTAAGTTGTCACAACACATATAGGGTGGCATTGAAAGTGCGGTTTCAGTTTCAGGCTGGGACGTCTGGCATAATAATTTATAAACGGCAAAATTGGATAACTTCTTTGGCCTTATTGAGGCTTTTGTAGTGTGTCCTATCTACAATAGAGAAAGCCTTCGTATCCTATAAGGATAGACATAATGTTTTAACCTATAATAACAACAAATATACCGCTTTCTGTTTCCGCTCTATCTGCCAAGGGGAAATCCTGGTAAAGGGAACCCCGACCCCGAAAAGACCGTACTCATGTACAACTAATTCAATAGGACTGGTTATGAACCCAAGAGTGGATAGGAGTACTCATACTTAAGGACCGGAAGCTCTCATAGTAGGCGCTTAACAAAACAAGCGCCAATTGTTTCTAGGTGGGGATATCTTGTTTCGGCCTCACCCAAGGTCCGGCTAACATAATAAATCAGAAATTGCGTATATTGTTCTTCCCGAACTAGGACTCCACTTACCGCTATCTCTGATACTGCCAAATATAAGTACAGTTGTTCGTTTGCCCTCGGCGTGTGAAGGAATAACGGGCTCGACAAGTATCGCATAAGTTCTTCCAGGGCCGATTGGCATTCTGGAGTCCATGTGAAGTTATTTTTCTTCTTCAGCAATGAGAAAAATCGATGACTCTTATCGGAGGACCACAAGATGAATCATCCTAGGGCGGCTATACATCCGGTTAGCCTCTACACGGCCTTTATGTTGTACACTACCGTGATATCCTCGATAGCTTTGATCTTGTTAGGGTTGATCTTGATTCCTCGGTGGGATACCATGAATCTAAGAAATTTACATGACCCGACTCTGAACGCACATTTTTCTGGATTTAATTTCATGTTGTACTTCCTCAATATACTGAAGGTTTCCTGCAAATGCTTCAAATGGTCCTCTGCTCGCAAGGACTTAACTAACATGTCATCAATGTAAAATTCCATAGATTTCCCTATTTGTTCATCGAACATCCGTTTTACTAGGTGTTGGTAAGTGGAACCAACATTTTTTAATCCAAATGGCATTACGTTATAGTAGTATGTGCTATACTTAGTGATGAATGAGGTATTTTCCTGATCATCCGGGTTCATTTGTATTTGGTTGTGCACGAAATAGGTATAAAGAAAACTGAGGATCTCATGACCGACCATAACATCGATCATGTGATCGATGTTAGGCAAAGGAAAAGAGTCCTTGGAGAATGACTTATTTAAATCTTTGTAATCCACACACATTCTTAGTTTGTTCTCTTTCGTTGGGACTGATACTATGTTTGCTAGCTATTTGGGGTATTTGACTTCCCGGATGAACCCTATTTTAAGAAGCTTAGTTACCTCGTCTTTGATGAAGACATGCTTGATCTCGTACTGGGGTCTCTTTTTCTGCTTCACCGGATGGAATTTTGGGTCCAAGCTCTTCGACCTTTGATTTGGTAGTGTCGGAATCATCTGGGACTATGAAGGATCGATGAACCTCATAATCATCATCTTCGTCATTCCCCTGCTTATCTAGTTGGGTTGAGGCCGACGACTGTGATTGCTATTCGGCTTCCTATTTTGCTTTCGAATCTGACTCCTTTGTCGATGAGAGTGTCGATATTGGAATCACTTCATCAACGAAAAACATTTACTTTGCGGCGGGCTTCTCCCCGTAGATTGTTAATCCCTTCTGGTGTTGGGAATTGTAGCACCCGGTGAAGGGTTGAGGGCATAACCCTCATGTTGTGAATCCATAGTCTCCCGAACAGGGCGTTATATCTCATGTCTCCTTCGATCACATAAAACTTGGTCTCCTGGATGGTCCAGGTTGCGTTCACTGGTAATGTTATTTCTCCCTCAGTAGTTTCACAAGCCATGTTGAATCCGTTTAGAACTTGAGCCGCGGGCACAATTTTGTCATGTAGACCGAGTTGTTCTACGACCCTTGATCGAATGATGTTGGCCAAACTACCTAGATCAATTAACACACGTTTAACTCGAGGTTTATTTATCGGTACAGATATTACCAGTGCATCATTATGGGGCTTTATGATTCCTTCTGCATCCTCGTCGTTGAAAGATTAGGTTCCTTCTGGTATGTAGTCCCGAGTTCGTTTCTCCCTCGTGATTGACACCTTGGTGCATTTAAACATCGAACCTTGGGGAACATCGACCCCTCCGATAATCATATGAGTGACGTGTTGAGGTTCTTCTTTCTCGTTTTGTTTATTAGAATCCATGTTTCTGAAATAATTCTTGGCTCGATCACTCAGAAACTCCTGAAGGTGCTCGTCGTTGAATAACATGGCTACTTCTTGATAACGACAAGGTCGGGAATCCAAACTAGAGTAAGAATTTGAAAAGTAAATGCGGAA